>JBAKBP010032373.1:0-23221 GCA_037953745.1 Lithodes maja
CTAAGATTGTGCTCGTGGGCCACTAATCTCTGAAGTAGCTAAGCGTGCCACACATGAAATCAATAGTGCTTAAACAATAATATACATAAGGAGAAGCTTCAATACTATGCTGTATCTGCTGGTCGAGCAAAGTCTAGCTGGGATATCTAAGGTTAAGAGACAATGGCTGAGCAAGCGGCTCGTAGCCTAGCGAGGTCCTTAAGACTGTGCGGCCAAATTACGGTAATTGACGGGATGCTCTCTTGAGAGATCCAGATCACTAGTATCTGGTTCTCTCCTGGCGATCCTCTCAAAGTCAAGCAAATGAGATAGCACAGTGTTGGGTGGCACAGGCAAAAGCCCTCACTCGCAACACAGTGCTAAACTCCCACGGTACACAGTCAGAAAGACCACCTAGGCGTTCCACGTCTCCGTTGCAATTGTACTGGTTCAACCGCAACCTAGTACTCATAGGAAATCACAACTCAGAAACCCTATCCCAGTCTAGCATTGCCTAAACCAGCAGAAAACAGGAACATGAATAATCGCACACAGGGAAATGCATATACGAGTGCAACAAACATCAATCAATCCTATTCTAGTTAACCCTTCCAAAAATAGGCTATCTAACAGGCACTTATCTCGTGAGAACTCAAGCGATAATACTTTGGCTGACTAAATCTGCACCAAAGGGGTCATGGAGGTTAAACAGGGACGAGAAGAGAAGAAGATAGGCTGTTCAGAGAGTAGAGAAAGTTCACATCAGTCGGAAGAATATGGATAGTTGCAAGGGATATGAGAAGTCGCTTTGCCTGATGAGTTCTAAGGGACAATGCGGCTAGACTTCCCTTTTTATACTCGGCCCTCTAGTGAGCATATCACAAACTACTTAAGGACCGCCCACTGGCAATCATGACGTCATATTCTCTCTCAATCTGGGATCGACAAAGAACTTCCCACGCGCTGAAAGGGAGGAAGGGAGGAGGGAGGAGGGAATTAGGCCTATCTGCCCGCGTGGCGCACTCACTGGTCCCCGTTACGTAATATCTCTCTCTCTCTCCTCTCATCATTACATATAAGTCCCACACACAATACTTATAACTAATGATATAAAATAGAACTCGTTGACTCAGATGAAAACAAAATACATATTTATAATACTTATAGTACAACGGCTCACATAAACTAAGTTAGGAAACTCTACACAGACTACAGCCAAAGTTCCTGCCCTGACGATCCTAGCGAGAGTGGGGCCTGACTGGGCGTTCTGTACAGCATGCTCATACTCGACATGCGTCACACCTTCCCCAAGATTTTACTTGCTCAACCCTGAGCTAAAATCTGATATACAGAACCCCATCAAACCCCTCACACCCAGCGACCGCATGGCACTAAAACAACGCTGAGTTTATCACTAAAACACATCTTATATAAAAAAAAAATTCACATTTCATAACTCCTCCCAACAATAGTAAAAGACATAATATCATGCTCCCAGAGCGAGCTTACAGCAGCTCAGCCGTTTGATAGTTCGTGGACTACTCAAACACTATAGGCTATGACAAACTTATACAATTATCTATATCAAAAAGAAAGAGTTTTTATATGATTTTTTATATTTTAATATGTTTTTTTCCGGCTGCACTATAAGGGCAGCCTATTTTCTTCTATACCAAACGCTCAACAATCCTGCTTTACGACCCAATACGCTGGGCTACAACCGCGAGCCAACAAGCACCAAGCGCAAAATACTACTCAAACCAAAGCAGGAGGCTACCCGTGTGTTAATCTCTTCGGGATCATACACCTGTGATAGCCTACGACTGATCATCTACCCTCGATAAACAATCCGCAATCACATTGTCACATCCCGCAATATGCCGGATGTCCAGGTTATACTCCTGCAACATCAATGACCACCGGGTCAGTCTCATATTGCGATTGTGAAATTGATTTAGGAATCTCAAAGGGTGATGATCAGTGTAGATAACCACGACTGGGCCATAGGCTGGAACATACACCTCGAAGTGCCTGAGTGACAGCACAATCGCCAGTAATTCCTTTTCTATTGTAGAATAGTTCTTTTGTGCAGCATTGAACTTCTTAGAAAAGAAACTTACTGGGTGTTCCACACCTTCATTGTCTGTCTGTAGCAAGACGGCACCAGCCCCTACACCACTAGCATCTGTTGCCAGCTGAAAAGGCCTGTTAAAGTCTGGGGCCCTGAGTATCGGGTGAGTACACAGCAAATGCTTCACTAAATTAAAAGCCTTTTCACACTCAGGCGCCCACAAAAACTTTTTGTCTTTAGATAACAAATCTGTGAGAGGTGCCAACACCGTAGAGTAACCTTTTATAAAGCGTCTGTAGTAGCCTATCATACCCAAGAATCTCATGATCTGCTTCTTGGTGGTTGGGTGCGGAAATTTATTGATAGCCTGTACCTTGTTCTGAGGAGGGCACACCTGTCCCCTTCCCACTACAAACCCAAGGTACTGCACAGTGGCTTTTACGAAGTCACACTTTGCCAAATTTACTACCAGACTTGCTTCACTAAGTTTCCGGAACAAGGTCTCCAGGTGCTCACAATGGCTCTCAAAGTCGTCATCATAAATGATTACATCGTCCAAGTATACGGTGCAATTTGGAATGTCCTTGACAATTTCATTCATCAGGTTCTGAAACGTTGCTGGTGCATTCTTAAGTCCGTAGGGCATAACATTACACCGGTAAGTACTCCCGTCCACCACAAAACCACATACCTCTTTAGCGCGCTCGGACAAAGGTACTTGCCAGTAACCTTTTACTAAATCAACTTTAGACAAAAACCGAGCATTACCAATTTTATCAACACTATCATCAACCCGAGGAAGAGGATATGGGTTAGTTGGAGTCAAACCGTTTAGCCTACGGAAATCAATACAGAAGCGTACCTTGCCATCTGGTTTAGGCTGCAGTGTTACGGGGGAAGTCCATTTAACGGTACCTTTCTCTATCAACCCTCTACCGAGCATATACTCCAACTCATCCCTCAGAGCGGGTAGTTTTATGGGGGGCACACGGTATGGGATTGACTTAAAGGGTAGATGGTGCCCCACGTCAACATCATGCATAGCCTGAGTAGTGAGGCCTGGATGTTCAGCGAATACAGTGGGGTATAAACCGAGCAACTGACGGATAGCTTCAAATTGCGGCTCAGGCAAATGGGCTATAGCCTCGTCAGCCCTTAGGCTCGAGTTCCCCGCCCACTGATCCGCTGAAACATGGTGATCCCAGCTATCCTCCTCTGAAGCTTGACTGTCCCCCTCTCCTTCTCCACCACGGCCGCAACAAGCCAACACAGGGACAGTGAGAGGCTCAGAGGGGCGCCTCACATACTCTTTTATCAGGTTCACGTGACATAACTGATTCTTCTTCCTCCTGTCTGGAGTGGCAACAAGGTAATCTAGGTCCGAAATTTTCTCCACAATTTTATAGGGTCCAGTATACTTCGCCGACAAGGGGTTACCCACCAAGGGCAACAAAATCAACACCTCCTGTCCCACAATGAACTCCCGGAGCTTCACTTTGCGATCATACCTGTCCTTCATTAAAGCTTGTGACCCTGTTAAATTCCGACCTGCCATCTCCAGACTCTTAAGCATGCGCTCACGGCTTTCAAACACATACTTCAACAAGGAACAAGGCGGCACAGTTCCTTCCCAAATTTCCCGCAGCATATTAAGGGGGCCCCTGACTCGGTGTCCAAAAATCAGCTCGTTTGGACTAAATCCCAGGCTCTCACCAGGCACTTCCCGAGCAGCAAACAGTACATACGGCAATCCAAGATCCCAATCTCTTCCGTTATCAGCACAATAACACCTGAGCATGCTTTTAAGGGTGGCATGCCACCGCTCAAGCACCCCTTGGCTCTCAGGGTGATACGCTGACGATACCACCGCCCGTATTCCATGCTGTTGCATTGTTTGCTTAAAGAGATTGGAGGTGAAATTGGACCCCTGATCAGACTGAATCTCCTCCGGGTACCCGTACCTTGAAAAGTACCACAACAAGTTACTGACTACCGTCTTAGCCATGCCGTTTTTCATGGGGTATGCATCGGGGTATCTAGTGGCAACATCCATGATGGTTAACAAAAATTTATTACCAGCCTTTGTGGGAGGGAGGGGACCAACCATGTCAACAACAATCTTACTAAAAGGTGGCCCAATTACAGGAATAGGGTGCAACGGAGCTTTAGGAATAACTTGGTTTGGTTTCCCGACCCGTTGACAAATATCACATGAGTTTATCCAGGACTGCACATGAGACTTCATCCCCGGCCACCAAAACAACTTCCCCAAAGCCGCCACCGTTTTTCTTACCCCCAAATGTCCTGCCAGCGGTGTGTCATGCGCCAAACTCAGTAGGCTATCCCTGCACTCCCGCGGCACCATCAACTGGTCCACTACCCCGGACCCCATCTTCCAGCTACGGTTAGGGTCTTGAAAACGCCGATACAGGATGCCATCTAAATAAAAAAAATCTCCCGGCTGTGCATCACCGTCCTCGTCGAGCTCCACAGCTCCATTAGCACACGTTTGGAGCTCAGGGTCCTCCAGCTGCAACCGACGTATATCTGAGGGTGCCAAGCGATCTAACTGCTCCCGGAGCAATGCAGGACCCTCCCCGATACTGAGCTGTTCCCTCTGTCTCTCTCGATGTTCATAACGTTGCTGTCGTGGAGACTCGTCATGCCCAGCCTCGTCACTCTCGATGACAGGCCCAGGGGCTACTCCAGAACTAAGTAATGGTGCTAATACTGAATCACCCAGGAGAGCCGCCGAGTCAAAACTCTTAAAACCAACTCCAGCTTTAGCCTCCTCCTGTTGATCGTTCCTCTGCTGGTCTGAAGACGGAGGACTAGGCTGTGACACTTTAGCTGCCCGAGCTCGGGTGACAGCACACGCCATGGGTTGTGCCTGGCACCGCTCGACCCACTCTCGCTCTTCCCTACTCACGTCGGCCGGCCTCTCGGCAACGACTAAGGGTAGAACCTCAGAAGCGGGCATTGCAAAGTCGTTGCCGAGAAGAAGGTCGACGCCCTCCACTGGCAGTTTCTCCACAATCCCAACATCCAATTCACGTGCCACACCATCCACCTCCAACTCCAACCGCACCAGCGGGTATGACCGAGTTGCATTAATACCCTGCACCACCACCACCCGAGCCGCATTTATAGGGTAGCCAGTCAAGTTTTTCATCAAAGTCTGGGAAGCACCTGTATCACGCAAGACCTCTACTCCATGCTTGCGCCCCGCCCACATCACGCAACCCCGTCCTCTATGGTCGCAAAAAACATCCTGAGCAGGGTTCGAGCCTCCCAGGTGCTTCTGCATTGGCTGTGCCTCAGCCTCTGACGAACTGCCCCGGGCAAACTCAGAAGGCTTCAGAGACACACCAATGTTGCAGGCCAAAGACACAGCTGCTGTAGGTGGTTTGCTAGGACAGACTCTTGCAAAGTGCCCCTTTTTATGACATTGATAACACTCTAACTCCCCTTTGGGCTTCCCTTGGTACTGGGAAGGGCCCGGCCCCTTCTTAAATGGGACGGTGCTAGTCTTGTGGTCAGTCTTGGTATCATAACTCTTGTACTTGTTTGCATAAGATATATTACTAACTCGGGGGGGTGGGGCGTCACGCCCCTTGTTACCTGCCTCACTACGCTGGGCAGACCCGCACCCACGAATTAATGATAGCCGGAGGTCAGCCATCTCAGCTGCCTCCTGTAGAGTTTTTGGATTCTTTTCTTTAATAGTTAAAGTCATTTCTGCACCTGTACACTTATAAAACTGCTCGAGCAGAAACAGCTCCGTCAACTGTTCGGCCGTCTCAGCTTTCTCAGAACGTGTCCAGTTTGTAAGTGCATCTTTTAAGTCCTGGGCATGCTCAAGAAAGGTCGCCTCCCTAGTCTTTGTAACACCCCGAAACTTCAATCGATATGTTTCTGGTTGCAACTCGTATGCCCGTAGGACAGCTCTCTTCAATTCTGGGTAGTCAATGCAAGACTCTAAAGGCAGTGCATCATAAGCCTTCAGACCCTTACCCGTAAGTCTTGAGGAGACCAGAGCTGCCCACTTCTCTTCAGGCCAATTATGCTCCCTACACTTCTTCTCAAAACGATTAAAAAATTCTGTGACTTCAGTTTCACTAAATGCCGGCACCAACTTGACTAAGTGGGACAAGGACTGTTCTCTTACTTGGCCCTCACGGCCCATCCGAATCCCTGTCGACTCTGCACGAGTCTTATCTAAATCTATTTGAGCACAATATTTCTCTGAGTCGTACCTAAGCTCAGCCTCGTGCCTCCTAACCTCAATCTCATGCCTCCTAGTCTCATTCTCCTGCTTCCTAACCTCAGTCTCATGCCTCCTAGACTCATTCTCCATCTCCTGCTTCCTAGCCTCATTCTCCATTTTAGTAAGCTCGAGTTTAAATATCATCTCAGGAGACAGGCCGGAAGAGGGAGCTGCCACTACTGAAGGAGGGGGGGCAAGAACTGGGGAACCACCATACGCACCGCCCGAGGGCACTCCAATCTTCCAATGCTCATCCCTCTGTGGGAGAGTGCTAACCTCCGGCAACTGAGTGGACGGCACTGTGGGAGTCGAGTGAGAGGGGATCTGGGGAGGAACCCCCCCAAACGCCCTCTCCCCCGAAACCCCATGTCGCCCACGCAACACCCAGGAAATTAGCTCCCCCTTGGACATCCCTCCTACATTGGATAGACCCAAAACCTTGGCTATCAGGTGCAAGCCATAAACATTCACCCCAGTCAGCCTCTCCTCCGTCACGTGGTACCGCTTACTCACAAAAAGTCTAGCATCCTCCTCACTAGTTACTAACGGCACCTCCTCACTTAGCATCTCTCGCTCCTCGTCAGTACTAGGGCCCGACATACTGAAGTTCACCAAAAAATTCTCGAGACAAAAGTGTTAAACTCCCTTATGCAAGCACTAATTACTAAATTAACTGGAGTCTCTTAAATGCTCTCCTAATTGCCTTACAAAAAAAAATATTCTTCAATATGTACGCTAAAGTACGAACAAACAAATGTTGTACAATTCTGCAAAAAAATATACTGTTCACAAAATCCTAAGCAAGGTCGCCATTTGTTACGACCGGGCACTCGGGTACACTAGGGCTCTTACACAGGACTCGAGTATGGCTCGCTGCCACAACGGAAACACACGATCCCAACCCCAGAGTACTGCCAGCCGAACAAAAAACGCCACTACCCTCCAGAGTTCTATCTGCTATAACGGGGTATACAAGAACTCGGTACTAGCGTTTCACACAACAGACTAATAACAAGACGGGAGTTATCTAGTCTGGTCAACAATCAAACAAAGAAGAAAGTACTACAACACTAAAGAATAGTGTTGGCCGAAGCCGAAGTAATCCACCCTTGAACTAAGAACTTAAGAAGTCCTCCACCCTCTACTTCGGATCGGCACTATTACGTTACGTTAAACAATAGTCCTCGAGCATCAAGCAAGGAATCTTCTGATAAGTTAGATGCTTCTCGAATACTCATAAGAAGTAAGTATCGGATTTTGAACAGCAATTTAATGAATAACTCACTGGTAATTAAAGGCTTTAAATTGACATAAGAAGAATTATAAGAATAAGCAATAGGATATGGCAAACATTAAGAAGAAGTACTCCGACAATGCACTGGCAATAGCCTACTAAGATTGTGCTCGTGGGCCACTAATCTCTGAAGTAGCTAAGCGTGCCACACATGAAATCAATAGTGCTTAAACAATAATATACATAAGGAGAAGCTTCAATACTATGCTGTATCTGCTGGTCGAGCAAAGTCTAGCTGGGATATCTAAGGTTAAGAGACAATGGCTGAGCAAGCGGCTCGTAGCCTAGCGAGGTCCTTAAGACTGTGCGGCCAAATTACGGTAATTGACGGGATGCTCTCTTGAGAGATCCAGATCACTAGTATCTGGTTCTCTCCTGGCGATCCTCTCAAAGTCAAGCAAATGAGATAGCACAGTGTTGGGTGGCACAGGCAAAAGCCCTCACTCGCAACACAGTGCTAAACTCCCACGGTACACAGTCAGAAAGACCACCTAGGCGTTCCACGTCTCCGTTGCAATTGTACTGGTTCAACCGCAACCTAGTACTCATAGGAAATCACAACTCAGAAACCCTATCCCAGTCTAGCATTGCCTAAACCAGCAGAAAACAGGAACATGAATAATCGCACACAGGGAAATGCATATACGAGTGCAACAAACATCAATCAATCCTATTCTAGTTAACCCTTCCAAAAATAGGCTATCTAACAGGCACTTATCTCGTGAGAACTCAAGCGATAATACTTTGGCTGACTAAATCTGCACCAAAGGGGTCATGGAGGTTAAACAGGGACGAGAAGAGAAGAAGATAGGCTGTTCAGAGAGTAGAGAAAGTTCACATCAGTCGGAAGAATATGGATAGTTGCAAGGGATATGAGAAGTCGCTTTGCCTGATGAGTTCTAAGGGACAATGCGGCTAGACTTCCCTTTTTATACTCGGCCCTCTAGTGAGCATATCACAAACTACTTAAGGACCGCCCACTGGCAATCATGACGTCATATTCTCTCTCAATCTGGGATCGACAAAGAACTTCCCACGCGCTGAAAGGGAGGAAGGGAGGAGGGAGGAGGGAATTAGGCCTATCTGCCCGCGTGGCGCACTCACTGGTCCCCGTTACGTAATATCTCTCTCTCTCTCCTCTCATCATTACATATAAGTCCCACACACAATACTTATAACTAATGATATAAAATAGAACTCGTTGACTCAGATGAAAACAAAATACATATTTATAATACTTATAGTACAACGGCTCACATAAACTAAGTTAGGAAACTCTACACAGACTACAGCCAAAGTTCCTGCCCTGACGATCCTAGCGAGAGTGGGGCCTGACTGGGCGTTCTGTACAGCATGCTCATACTCGACATGCGTCACAATATCTACAGCTTTACTCTCATCGTAGAGGTTGAGGATATCGTGGAAGAAGTCTAAGAGGTTTGTTAAACAGGAACGTTTTTTACGAAAGCCGTGTTGAGTATCTTTAAGTATGTTATTTTCCTCTAAGTGATTTACGAGTCTGTCTCTTATGACCGTTTCTAGCATTTTACATACAACTGAGGTTAAGCTAATTGGACGATAGTTACTGGATAGGGATTTGCTGCCTTTTTTGAATATCGGTGTTACGTTGGCTAGCTTCCACTGATCGGGCATAGTTCCAGACTGCAAGGATTTATTGAATAGTAATGTCAGTGGTTTAGAGAGCTCATCCTTAGCTTCCTTTAGAACTCTAGGCGAGATTGTATCAGGTCCAGGCGTTTTATTTACCTTGAGTTTATCTAAACAATTCAATACTTCTCTCTCTGTAACGGTGATATTGCTTAAAACATCTGAATTATCAATCTGAATCGGCGATGGTGTAGGGATATCACTGAGGTCTTCTGTTGTAAAAACTGATGCAAAGAAGGTATTGAGGGCATTACTCATTTGTTCCTCGTCTTTGGTGTATTCTCCATTTTCATCGACTAACGGTCCAACAGTTGAAGTAACTACTTTTTTCTTTCTGATATAACTATAGAATTCTTTCGGGTTTGTTTTACTTTGATTCGCAATATGTAACTCTAAGGTCTTTTTACTTTGCTTAATTAACTTTTTGGCTTTGCGTCGTAGCTCTACAAATTTCAGCCGTTCTTCGTCATTTTGTGAGGATTTTAATCTATCATTAGCAAATTTTTTAGCAAGCAGGCAGTTTGAAATATCTTTATTCCACCATTTGGGCTTATTATTATGGCCTGGACGCCGAGTTTTCGATGGTATGCAGTCTTGCACTGCTTTTAGGTAAGTGGCTTCGAATAACTTCCAAGATGTATTTATGTCGTTATTGTGAATTAAAAAGCTCCAGTCAGTTTCTTTAAACATAGCTCTAAGTTTAGGAAAGTTTGCTTTCTTGAAATTAGGGACTTTTTCGATGCTACTATTTGGTTCGTTACTAGTAAAGTTTAAAGTGAAAGTTATCGTATGATGGTCGCTGTTACTGAATTCATCACCAACATTCAAATTCTCTATTAATTCTTCTTTTGTTGCAAGTACAATGTCAAGAACGTTATTACCACGGGTCGGCGTTCCAACAAATTGATAAAGCGAACTCTCTCTAGAGTACCTGTATAGTGAGGGTAGTGTAGAGTACCTGTATAGTGAGGGGAGTGTAGAGTACCTGTATAGTGAGGGGAGTGTAGAGTACCTGTATAGTGAGGGAAGTGTAGAGTACCTGTATAGTGAGGGTAGTGTAGAGTACCTGTATAATGAGGGTAGTGTAGAGTACCTGTATAGTGAGGGGAGTGTAGAGTACCTGTATAGTGAGGGGAGTGTAGAGTACCTGTATAGTGAGGGGAGTGTAGAGTACCTGTATAGTGAGGGGAGTGTAGAGTACCTGTATAGTGAGGGGAGTGTAGAGTACCTGTATAGTGAGGGGAGTGTAGAGTACCTGTATAGTGAGGGGAGTGTAGAGTACCTGTATAGTGAGGGGAGTGTAGAGTACCTGTATAGTGAGGGGAGTCTAGAGTACCTGTATAATGAGGGTAGTGTAGAGTACCTGTATAATGAGGGTAGTGTAGAGTACCTGTATAATGAGGGTAGTGTAGAGTACCTGTATAATGAGGGTAGTGTAGAGTACCTGTATAGTGAGGGTAGTGTAGAGTACCTGTATAATGAGGGTAGTGTAGAGTACCTGTATAATGAGGGTACTGTAGAGTACCTGTATAATGAGGGTAGTGTAGAGTACCTGTATAGTGAGGGTAGTGTAGAGTACCTGTATAGTGAGGGTAGTGTAGAGTACCTGTATAGTGAGGGTAGTGTAGAGTACCTGTATAATGAGGGTAGTGTAGAGTACCTGTATAATGAGGGTACTGTAGAGTACCTGTATAGTGAGGGTAGTGTAGAGTACCTGTATAATGAGGGTAGTGTAGAGTACCTGTATAGTGAGGGTAGTGTAGAGTACCTGTATAGTGAGGGTAGTGTAGAGTACCTGTATAATGACGGTAGTGTAGAGTACCTGTATAATGAGGGTAGTGTAGAGTACCTGTATAGTGAGGGTAGTGTAGAGTACCTGTATAATGAGGGTAGTGTAGAGTACCTGTATAGTGAGGGTAGTGTAGAGTACCTGTATAATGAGGGTAGTGTAGAGTACCTGTATAGTGAGGGTAGTGTAGAGTACCTGTATAATGAGGGTAGTGTAAAGTACCTGTATAGTGAGGGTAGTGTAGAGTACCTGTATAATGAGGTAGTGTAGAGTACCTGTATAGTGAGGGTAGTGTAGAGTACCTGTATAATGAGGGTAGTGTAGAGTACCTGTATAATGAGGGTAGTGTAGAGTACCTGTATAGTGGGGTAGTGTAGAGTACCTGTATAGTGAGGGTAGTGTAGAGTACCTGTATAGTGGGGGTAGTGTAGAGTACCTGTATAGTGAGGGTAGTGTAGAGTACCTGTATAATGAGGGTAGTGTAGAGTACCTGTATAGTGAGGGTAGTGTAGAGTACCTGTATAGTGAGGGGAGTGTAGTGTACCTGTATAATGAGGGTAGTGTAGAGTACCTGTATAATGAGGGTAGTGTAGAGTACCTGTATAGTGAGGGTAGTGTAGAGTACCTGTATCGTGAGGGTAGTGTAGAGTACCTGTATAGTGAGGGTAGTGTAGAGTACCTGTATAGTGAGGGTAGTGTAGAGTACCTGTATAATGAGGGTAGTGTAGATTACCTGTATAGTGAGGGTAGTGTAGAGTACCTGTATAATGAGGGTAGTGTAGAGTACCTGTATAATGAGGGTAGTGTAGAGTACCTGTATAATGAGGGTAGTGTAGAGTACCTGTATAATGAGGGTAGTGTAGAGTACCTGTATAATGAGGGTAGTGTAGAGTACCTGTATAGTGAGGGTAGTGTAGAGTACCTGTATAGTGAGGGTAGTGTAGAGTACCTGTATAGTGAGGGTAGTGTAGAGTACCTGTATAATGAGGGCAGTGTAGAGTACCTGTATAGTGAGGGTAGTGTAGAGTACCTGTATAATGAGGGTAGTGTAGAGTACCTGTATAATGAGGGTAGTGTAGAGTACCTGTATAATGAGGGTAGTGTAGAGTACCTGTATAATGAGGGTAGTGTAGAGTACCTGTATAATGAGGGTAGTGTAGAGTACCTGTATGAGGGTAGTGTAGAGCACCTGTATAATGAGGGTAGTGTAGAGTACCTGTATAATGAGGGTAGTGTAGAGTACCTGTATAGTGAGGGTAGTGTAGAGTACCTGTATAATGAGGGTAGTGTAGAGTACCTGTATGAGGGTAGTGTAGAGTACCTGTATAATGAGGGTAGTGTAGAGTACCTGTATAATGAGGGTAGTGTAGAGTACCTGTATAATGAGGGTAGTGTAGAGTACCTGTATAATGAGGGTAGTGTAGAGCACCTGTATAATGAGGGTAGTGTAGAGTACCTGTATAATGAGGGTAGTGTAGAGTACCTGTATAATGAGGGTAGTGTAGAGCACCTGTATAATGAGGGTAGTGTAGAGTACCTGTATAATGAGGGTAGTGTAGAGTACCTGTATAATGAGGGTAGTGTAGAGCACCTGTATAATGAGGGTAGTGTAGAGTACCTGTATAATGAGGGTAGTGTAGAGTACCTGTACAGTGAGGGTAGTTTAGAGTACCTGTATAATGAGGGTATTGTAGAGTACCTGTATAGTGAGGGTAGTGTAGTGTAGGGTATCTGTATTAAGAAGGTAGTGTAGGGTACCTGTATAATGAGGGTACCGTAGTGTAAGGGTACCTGTATTAAGAAGGTTGTTGTTGTTGTTGTTGTTCCCCAAGCTGCCTGGCCGAACAGCCCCAAGGCCCCGAGCAAGGCCAAGGCCATAACCGAGCGCCCCCACAGAACCCTCCCCGCCGACCACAATAAAGCCTGGGTGACCGAAGCCACTCCATGGCGGGGAGCTTGAGGAGGGTGCGGAAACGCCCGGGAAACCAAAGCCCCACCCAAGGCCCTGTGCCCCTCAGCAATTATGAAGAGAAAGTTGAGGGGCAAGGGAAATATGTGACGCTTTGGCTTCCAATCTTGGTAGATTGGGAGGTCAATCCACGTTAGAGACGCCGTCACTTGAGATCTAGAAAATATATAAGTAAAAGGAACAGTCAGAGTAAGCTATGGGTATGGCAGAGATTGCTCAGTTCTCACTCTGATAGACCAGCCCATCACCACATGACTAGAACCCAATCCTCTCAGCATCAGCTAGGAAAGGCCCTAGAAAGCCGCCTTTGGCGGGGGGATAGCTCCCCTATTTCAACCCTTTTCGGGGTTGGGCACCCGCCATATTAAGAAGGTAGTGTAGGGTACCTGTATAATAAGGGTAGCGTAGTGTAGGGTACCTGTATTAAGAAGGTAGTGTAGGGTACCTGTATAATGAGGGTACCGTAGTGTAGGGTACCTGTATTAAGAAGGTAGTGTAGGGTACCTGTATAATGAGGGTAGCGTAGTGTAGGGTACCTGTATTAAGAAGGTAGTGTAGGGTACCTGTATAATGAGGGTACCGTAGTGTAGGGTACCTGTATTAAGAAGGTAGTGTAGGGTACCTGTATAATGAGGGTAGCGTAGAGTACGGTACATGTATTAAGAAGGTAGTGTAGGGTACCTGTATAATGAGGGTTCCGTAGTGTAGGGTACATGTATTAAGAAGGTAGTGTAGGGTACCTGTATAATGAGGGTAGCGTAGAGTAGGGTACATGTATTAAGAAGGTAGTGTAGGGTACCTGTATAATGAGGGTTCCGTAGTGTAGGGTACATGTATTAAGAAGGTAGTGTAGGGTACCTGTATAATGAGGGTTCCGTAGTGTAGGGTACATGTATTAAGAAGGTAGTGTAGGGTACCTGTATAATGAGGGTACCGTAGTGTAGGGTACATGTATTAAGAAGGTAGTGTAGGGTACCTGTATTAAGAGAGTAACATTGAAATGGAGCTAAACATGAGGAAGATGGGGGGCCAGAAAAACTACCCATCTCCCCTTGAAGGGAAGTTTCTGCTTTTTTAGTGTAACCGTATAATTAAAATATGTATACTCACAAGAAATATGTATACTCACAAGAAATATGTATACTCACAAGAAATGTGTATACTCACAAGAAATGTGTATACTCACAAGAAATATGTATACTCACAAGAAATATGTACTCACAAGAAATATGTATACTCACAAGAAATATGTATACTCACAAGAAATATGTACTCACAAGAAATATGTATACTCACAAGAAATATGTATACTCACAAGAAATATGTATACTCACAAGAAATATGTATACTCACAAGAAATATGTATACTCACAAGAAATATGTATCCTCACAAGAAATATGTATCCTCACAAGAATTATGTATACCCACAAGAAATATGTATACTCACAAGAAATATGTATCCTCACAAGAAATATGTATACTCACAAGAAATATGTATACTCACAAGAAATATGTATACTCACAAGAAATATGTATCCTCACAAGAAATATGTATCCTCACAAGAAATATGTATACTCACAAGAAATATGTATACTCACAAGAAATATGTATCCTCACAAGAAATATGTATACTCACAAGAAATATGTATCCTCACAAGAAATATGTATCCTCACAAGAAATATGTATACTCACAAGAAATATGTATACTCACAAGAAATATGTATACTCACAAGAAATATGTATCCTCACAAGAAATATGTATACTCACAAGAAATATGTACTCACAAGAAATATGTACTCACAAGAAATATGTATACTCACAAGAAATATGTACACTCACAAGAAATATGTATACTCACAAGAAATATGTATACTCACAAGAAATATGTATACTCACAAGAAATATGTATACTCACAAGAAATATGTATCCTCACAAGAAATATGTATACTCACAAGAAATATGTATACCCACAAGAAATATGTATACTCACAAGAAATCGTGATAAACTGTGCATAGCCTAGACCCTGTTTCTTTTCAACTGACGGTAAATTGCAAAGTTCCCATCAAGATTTCTCAGTTATTGATAAGATTTGGTAGTGAAATATGGTGCTGATGATATAAACTGGGTCTTAATATCATGCAGTGCTGACAGTGGTTTCATATTTGGCCATTAAGGGGAGATTTCCACTTGAGGGATTTTTTTCTTGACCCCTTTCTCCCTCATGTTAAGCCCCATTGCTTTTGATATTATAAAACGTTTGCCCCATTAGTTTAGCGATTTTAAGAACTTTCACCCCATATTTAAGTATCGAGAAATTAGCTGCCAAAGGATTCAATTTACCGCCAGATGAAATGAAACCGAGTATAAGTGTTGAGTCTTGTTGATATAGACAGTCGTGTAGCTATACCTTGTTCCAAATAGGTAGTCCAGAAAATAATATACTATATCCCTAACCTCTGTCACTCAAAAAGGGGCTGGAGCAAATGGGCTGTACATTTCCACACCTATTCCCTATATAGCTGGTCCTTCCCAAACGGTACCGTAACACTATTAGCTGGGTTAGGCATACACTATAGTCTTTTGTGAGTTATAATGGTTTATGTTCAAGAAGTTGGGCATACTTACTTGGACTAGGGTATAATTACTAGGGTATAATTCAGAAGCGTCCACCAGAGGCCTCAAGTGAAACCTCGGCAGGGAGAATTTTAGTCGCCCCTTCTGGGAAAAAAAAAAAAAAAAAAAAAACAGTGATAGATAACGCCACTGGGAATCGGAAATCTATTTTTTAGCCAAGAAAAAAAAAATGGAAAGGGAAGAGTTTGGGTGAATAATATTATTTTTATTAATCTCACCACCACACCCCCAATGAAATTAATTAAAGTATATATGATCCACCGGGATTCGAACCCGGGTTAAAAACGGGTTGAGTGCATCGCCTTTCATGTTCACGTTTTTTTTTTTTTTTTTTTTTTTTTTTTTGAGATGGATTATTTTTGACATATTTCCTACTCTCTCTCTCTCTCTCTCTCAAATTCCTCCCCTAAATAAATATGTCTAGCAGAATCTATAAAACAAAATCGTCTGGTGAATTAACCTTTTGTCACCTTAATTACATAAACAACTCGTTAGCAATACTCTAATACATTTTGTTTGTACTGACTGTAGATTTGAAAGCCAAACAAAATGCACAACTTCCCAGACAAAAAGAAAATAGGAAAGGAAAAAGATATCACAGGAGAGTTTATGCCTTCAGAAGATAGATAGATAGAAACAGGCAGATAGATAAGTGGGAGAGAGAGAGAGAGAGAGAGGATGCAGTTAGTGAGTGTACTGATAACGATGTGTTGTCTTTAGCCTAGTGCGCTACCACAGCTGGTGTGTGTGTGTGTGTGTGTGTGTGTGTGTGTGTGTGTGTGTGTGTGTGTGTGTGTGTGTGTGACAGAAGGCGAAATATGGAAGAGCTGGGCGTTCTATTGTTAAGGGTGGAAATACATGGATGAAGATACGCGAACACTTAATAATAGATAATGCTTATGCATAGATTTATAATCAGAAGTTGCGCTAGTGAGCAATATGTTCTCGCTCATATGTACGTATATTTACATACATATGTGCATATGACCATATAAATAAACGTACAGTACATATATATATTATATACCTTATATTCTCAACCGGGCTCGAACCATTGACAGCACATACACACAGACATACATATACATAAATATATGCACATTACATGCATATATGCTCTTCTCTTATCCTACCTGATACTCTCAGCCGGGCTCGAACCACAAACAGTATACACTATAGACACATATATATATATACATAAATAACGCATACATACATACACATATACGCACACATACATACACATATACTGCACATACATAGATACATATATACACATATACATAAACAAACTCAAGCAAATACATACATAATTATATTCTAATACACACACGCACACACACTTATGCATATATTATTAAAGGTGGGCGCGTATATATGGTGTGACAGGCCGTTATTACACATTATTAATAATATTAACAATGGTTGGAATAGGGCTATTTTTATATCTGTCAGTTCTTGCTCTTATTGGTTGGAGTGTGTTGAAATGACGAGCTGCACGTGTAGGTCTAGGGGCGTCTGGTGGAAGTAAGTTTCTGTGTCGTGGGTGAACAAGCAGCTTGGATGCAAACTGTTTGAGTGTGTTGTAGTGGTGGGTTGAGAGTGCAGGTATGCTAAGGGTGGTGAGAGCTTCCTCGTACCCTGGATATGTGCCACCCAGGATGATCCTGCATGCCCTCCTCTGAACTCTCTCCAGTTGACGTTGTTGTGTTAGGGTTAGAGAGGAGGACCAGGCGGGAGAGGCGTAGGTGAGCTTAGGGAGTATGAAGGTGTTATATATACTCTTCAGCTCATTCTCCGGCGCCCCCAGGGATCTCAACCGCCTTAGCATAAACAACTTGTAAGTGGCGGTCCTGACTGTGGTAGTTACATGTTTCTTCCAGTTCAGTTTGTTGTCCACAGTGATTCCGAGGAGTTTGGTGGACTCGACAAGCTGAAGGGGATGAGGACCAATTGTGACAGTGGGTGGAGGAAGGTCGGTAACGGAAGTGTTGATGTGCATGACCACTGTCTTGTCATGATTGATAGTCACATGATTGTCTGTGGTCCAGGCTTGAAGACGGTCGAGGATGTCTTGTAGGGGGCCATAGTTAGGGGAGGTGATATCGACAGTAATGCCGACTGTCGAGTCGTTCACGTACTTCCAGTGGAATGGTGTGTCCTTTAGGGCATCATTAATCAAAATGAGGAACAATAGAGGCCCCATCTTTGTGCCCTGTGGGACTCTACATGTGATGTCTAGGAAGGTGGAGATGAAGCCTAGGTATCGCACTGCTTGTCGTCTGTCACTAAGGGAGTCGGTCAACCACGCAACCAGGGTAGGATGTAGCCCCAACTTTATGGCTTTGTTGATGATGATGGTGTGGTCAACAAGGTCAAATGCTTTCCTGAAGTCAATAAAGGCAAGGGCGAGGGAAGTCTTTCTCTTCTCAATATTTGTGTAAATATAATCTAGGAAGCTAATAAGACAGTGAGTGGTGGAGGAGGTTTTTACGTTGCCAAACTGTTGGGGATCTATCAAGTGACGGATTTGTGAGTAAGCCCAGGTGAATACAAAGTCCTCACAGATTAGACTAGGGATGGGCGTAATGGCAATTGGTCTGAGTTCATTAAGAGAATGTGGGGAGGGGGTTTTGGGGATTGGAGTGACGTATGAAGTTTCCCAGTCTGCAGGGCATTTACTTTGCCTTAAGGAGGCATTAATTATCGAGCAAAGGGGGGTGGCAAATTCCACCAAAAATTCTTTGTATATTTTCATGGGTAGGTCTACTGGGGTTGTTGATCTTTTTGATTTGAAACTGGAAAGCTTTTTGGCCACTTCAAATTCTTGTACAGTTACTGGGGGGGGGGGGTGATGGGAGGAAGGCAGGGAGGTTGGTGCGGTCTAGTTTGGGGAGGGTTTGGCAGATGGTAGAGAAGTGATTATTTATCAGTTCAGGTGCATCTACACGAGGGACATGGGAAACACAGGGGATCGAAGGAGTCCCACTACTTAAGCCACAAAGATTCTTAATTTTAGAGTACCACTGACTGATATTGGTTTGTTTTAAATGATGAATCTTTGTAGGGTAGTAGGACTTCTTCTTTTTGTTTTATGTTGTTTTTGTGTTTTCCCTGTTCTTGCTCTGTCTTGAGTCGGCTACCCCCAAAATGGGGATTGGGCCAGAGCATATAGATAGATAGATAGATAGGACTTCTTCGCCCAACGGATTTCCCTTATCACAATGTTGCGTAGGTCCTTGTAGCGATTGTTGTCCGTGTAGAAGGCCTTGTTCCGATTCTGCATCAGTGTGTGTGTGTGTGTGTGTGTGTGTGTGTGTGTGTTACTGTGTGTGTGTGTGTGTTACTGTGTGAGTATGTGTGTGTTAATGTGTGTGTGTGTGTGTGCTACAATGTGTGTGTGTGTGTGTGTGTGTTACAAAGTGAGTGTGTGTGTGTGTGTGTAACTGTTAGTGTGTGTGTGTGTGTGTGTTGTGTGTTAGTGTGTGTGTGTGTGTGTGTGTGTGTGTGTGTGTGAGTATGTGCGTATTGTATGACGATAATGCAGTAAAGTAGGTCATAGCACAAACCTACGTACATACATGATACAGGTCCATAAGGCTTACACCAATTAATTAAGTGATAATTCAAAGTTTAGGAGAGATATATGCAATACTAATTAAGGGTGATTATTATGGCCTTTACTTTACATTGTGTGAGGTTTGGGGTAATTAGGAGATTGTAAGTTATGTTTGTAATTTATAATGGGGTGTGTCTTAATTGGCCAGCCTCATTATATTTGATCCTGCCCCTGGGTATATATATATATATATATATATATATATATATATATATATATATATATATATATATATATATATATATATATATATATATAGTATTATATACTGTATATACAGTATAACTAAATTCTGCTTCCTGCTAGGGCAAAATGGCACACAGGAATGACAAAAGATAATGATAACCAGGAAAACAAGAAGATCAAAACAAAGAGGTCCTTGACACACATTCGATCCTATTTGCCCTTTGCCGTGTGGAATAGCAACGACCCCCAAACCAAGCTGTCCAAATATGAGGCTCCAGTTACGGCTTTATTACCCCCAACCACTTCACGAGTACTTCCGTTGTGTGTCATTGGTCGGTGTGTCATGCTGCCCTATATGCCACTGTATAATACTCTCCAACATTTGTCTACTGAAAAATGTACAAATTTATCTTAACCCGTGCAGTACCGGTGCCGTCCTTTTAACTTTATTCTGGCTACTATTAGACGATTATGTTCACTTCAAAAAGGTCCTCCAGCAATGAAAAGGCTTCCAACTATTTCACTTAACCCTTTTTTACTACCACAGCACCTTCTTAAACTTCACACACTGGTTTAAACATAGCTAGAATATAATATATAAAAAGACGTCGCCGGTACAGTAGGGGTTAAAGGGGGGTCTTGGGGGTATTGTTTTAAGATTGATGGAGGTCTTGGGAGGAAACTAAACCAACAAATTAATACATTAATTAACTAATAAATAAACCCTATACCAATTAACTCTCTCTCACTCTCACACACACACACTCTCTCTCTCTCTCTCTCTCTCTCTCTCTCTCTCTCTCTCTCTCTTGTCATGCCCTTCATGTTTAACCCCATTAGTTTCTGGACCCCCTTCTCCCGTATGTTTAACCCCATTAGTTTCTGGACCCCCTTCTCCCGTATGTTTAACCCCATTAGTTTCTGGACCTCCTTCTCCCGTATGTTTAACCCCATTAGTTTCTGGACCCCCTTCTCCCGTATGTTTAACCCCATTAGTTTCTGGACCTCCTTCTCCCGTATGTTTAACCCCATTAGTTTCTGGACTCCCTTCTCCCGTATGTTTAACCCCATTAGTTTCTGGACCCCCTTCTCCCGTATGTTTAATCCCATTAGTTTCTGGACCCCCTTCTCCCGTATGTTTAACCCCATTAGTTTCTGGACCCCCTTCTCCATCATGTTTAGCCCCATTAGTTTCTGGACCCCCTTCTCCCGTATGTTTAACCCCATTAGTTTCTGGACCCCCTTCTCCCGTATGTTTAACCCCATTAGTTTCTGGACCCCCTTCTCCATCATGTTTAGCCCCATTAGTTTCTGGACCCCCTTCTCCCGTATGTTTAACCCCATTAGTTTCTGGACCCCATTCTCCATCATGTTTAGCCCCATTAGTTTCTGGACCCCCTTCTCCATCATGTTTAGCCCCATTAGTTTCTGGACCCCCTTCTCCATCATGTTTAACCCCCTTAGTTTCTGGACCCCCTTCTCCATCATGTTTAACCCCATTAGTTTTTGGACCCCCTTCTCCCGTATGTTTAGCCCCATTAGTTTCTGGACCCCCTTCTCCCGTATGTTTAACCCCATTAGTTTCTGGACCCCCTTCTCCCATCATGTTTAACCCCATTAGTTTCTGGACCCCCTTCTCCCGTATGTTTAGCCCCATTAGTTTCTGGACCCCCTTCTCCCGTATGTTTAGCCCCATTAGTTTATGGACCCCCTTCTCCCGTATGTTTAGCCCCATTAGTTTCTGGACCTCCTTCTCCATCATGTTTAGCCCCATTAGTTTCTGGACCTCCTTCTCCCGTATGTTTAACCCCATTAGTTTCTGGACCCCCTTCTCCATCATGTTTAACCCCATTAGTTTCTGGACCCCCTTCTCCCGTATGTTTAGCCCCATTAGTTTCTGGACCCCCTTCTCCATCATGTTTAACCCCATTAGTTTCTGGACCCCCTTCTCCATCATGTTTAACCCCATTAGTTTCTGGACCCCCTTCTCCCGTATGTTTAACCCCATTAGTTTCTGGACCCCCTTCTCCATCATGTTTAGCCCCATTAGTTTCTGGACCTCCTTCTCCATCATGTTTAACCCCATTAGTTTCTGGACCCCCTTCTCCATCATGTTTAACCCCATTAGTTTCTGGACCCCCTTCTCCATCATGTTTAACCCCATTAGTTTCTGGACCCCCTTCTCCATCATGTTTAGCCCCATTAGTTTCTGGACCCCCTTCTCCCGTATGTTTAACCCCATTAGTTTCTGGACCCCCTTCTCCCGTATGTTTAGCCCCATTAGTTTCTGGACCCCCTTCTCCCGTATGTTTAACCCCATTAGTTTCTGGACCCCCTTCTCCCGTATGTTTAGCCCCATTAGTTTATGGACCCCCTTCTCCCGTATGTTTAGCCCCATTAGTTTCTGGACCCCCTTCTCCCGTATGTTTAACCCCATTAGTTTCTGGACCCCCTTCTCCCGTATGTTTAGCCCCATTAGTTTCTGGACCCCCTTCTCCATCATGTTTAGCCCCATTAGTTTATGGACCCCCTTCTCCCGTATGTTTAGCCCCATTAGTTTTTGGACCCCCTTCTCCCGTATGTTTAGCCCCATTAGTTTATGGACCCCCTTCTCCCGTATGTTTAGCCCCATTAGTTTCTGGACTCCCTTCTCCCGTATGTTTAGCCCCATTAGTTTTTGGACCCCCTTCTCCCGTATGTTTAGCCCCATTAGTTTATGGACCCCCTTCTCCCGTATGTTTAGCCCCATTAGTTTCTGGACTCCCTTCTCCCGTATGTTTAGCCCCATTAGTTTTTGGACCCCCTTCTCCATCATGTTTAGCCCCATTAGTTTCTGGACCCCCTTCTCCATCATGTTTAGCCCCATTAGTTTCTGGACCCCCTTCTCCATCATGTTTAACCCCATTAGTTTCTGGACCCCCTTCTCCCGTATGGTTAACCCCATTAGTTTCTGGACCCCCTTCTCCATCATGTTTAACCCCATTAGTTTCTGGACCCCCTTCTCCATCATGTTTAACCCCATTAGTTTCTGGACCCCCTTCTCCCGTATGTTTAACCCCATTAGTTTATGGACCCCCTTCTCCATCATGTTTAACCCCATTAGTTTATGGACCCCCTTCTCCATCATGTTAAGCCCCATTAGTTTCTGGACCCCCTTCTCCCGTATGTTTAACCCCATTAGTTTATGGACCCCCTTCTCCATCATGTTTAACCCCATTAGTTTCTGGACCCCCTTCTCCCGTATGTTTAGCCCCATTAGTTTCTGGACCCCCTTCTCCCGTATGTTTAGCCCCATTAGTTTTTGGACCCCCTTCTCCCGTATGTTTAGCCCCATTAGTTTATGGACCCCCTTCTCCCGTATGTTTAGCCCCATTAGTTTCTGGACCCCCTTCTCCCGTATGTTTAGCCCCATTAGTTTCTGGACCCCCTTCTCCCGTATGTTTAGCCCCATTAGTTTTTGGACCCCCTTCTCCATCATGTTTAGCCCCATTAGTTTCTGGACCCCCTTCTCCCGTATGTTTAGCCCCATTAGTTTCTGGACCCCCTTCTCCCGTATGTTTAGCCCCATTAGTTTATGGACCCCCTTCTCCCGTATGTTTAGCCCCATTAGTTTATGGACCCCCTTCTCCCGTATGTTTAGCCCCATTAGTTTTTGGACCCCCTTCTCCATCATGTTTAGCCCCATTAGTTTATGGACCCCCTTCTCCCGTATGTTTAGCCCCATTAGTTTTTGAACCCC
>JBAKBP010032374.1:0-23220 GCA_037953745.1 Lithodes maja
GACATATAATAGAGCTAAATCACCCTAAAAACTAAGATAATTAACATTGAATTGACAAAATAATATTTTCTCAAAAACTATCTGACTATGAGTATGACATATAATAGAGCTAAAATCACCCTAAAAACTAAGATAATTAACATTGAATTGACAAAATAATATTTTCTCAAAAACTATTTTCTGAGATTGGACACTAAAGTGAATTGGTCTTGTATGGTGGAGACACAAAACGGGATTTAGAGCCAATATAACTGGGCTATCTACACGAGAGGTAGACATATAATAGAGCTAAAATCACCCTAAAAACTAAGATAATTAACATTGAATTGACAAAATAATAATTTCTCAAAAACTATTTTCTGAGATTGGACACTAAAGTGAATTGGTCTTGTATGGTGGAGACACAAAACGGGATTTAGAGCCAATATAACTGGGCTATCTACACGAGAGGTAGACATATAATAGAGCTAAAATCACCCTAAAAACTAAGATAATTAACATTGAATTGACAAAATAATAATTTCTCAAAAACTATTTTCTGAGATTGGACACTAAAGTGAATTGGTCTTGTATGGTGGAGACACAAAACGGGATTTAGAGCCTCTATAACTGGGCTATCTACACGAGAGGTAGACATATAATAGAGCTAAAATCACCCTAAAAACTAAGATAATTAACATTGAATTGACAAAATAATAATTTCTCAAAAACTATTTTCTGAGATTGGACACTAAAGTGAATTGGTCTTGTATGGTGGAGACACAAAACGGGATTTAGAGCCTCTATAACTGGGCTATCTACACGAGAGGTAGACATATAATAGAGCTAAAATCACCCTAAAAACAAAGATAATTAACATTGAATTGACAAAATAATATTTTCTCAAAAACTATTTTCTGAGATTGGACACTTAAGTGAATTGGTCTTGTATGGTGGAGACATAAAACGGGATTTAGAGCCTCTATAACTGGGCTACCTACACGAGAGGTAGACATATAATAGAGCTAAAATCACCCTAAAAACTAGGCTAATTAACATTGAATTGACAAAATAATATTTTCTCAAAAACTATTTTCTGAGATTGGACACTAAAGTGAATTGGTCTTGTATGGTGGAGACACAAAACGGGATTTAGAGCCTCTATAACTGGGCTATCTACACGAGAGGTAGACATATAATAGAGCTAAAATCACCCTAAAAACTAGGCTAATTAACATTGAATTGACAAAATAATATTTTCTCAAAAACTATTTTCTGAGATTGGACACTAAAGTGAATTGGTCTTGTATGGTGGAGACATAAAACGGGATTTAGAGCCTCTATAACTGGGCTATCTACACGAGAGGTAGACATATAATAGAGCTAAAATCACCCTAAAAACTAGGCTAATTAACATTGAATTGACAAAATAATATTTTCTCAAAAACTATTTTCTGAGATTGGACACTAAAGTGAATTGGTCTTGTATGGTGGAGACACAAAACGGGATTTAGAGCCTCTATAACTGGGCTATCTACACGAGAGGTAGACATATAATAGAGCTAAAATCACCCTAAAAACTAGGCTAATTAACATTGA
Source organism: Lithodes maja (assembly GCA_037953745.1). Lineage (NCBI taxonomy): Eukaryota > Metazoa > Arthropoda > Malacostraca > Decapoda > Lithodidae > Lithodes > Lithodes maja. The sequence goes on from JBAKBP010032374.1 coordinate 1,579, forward strand.
ATTGACAAAATAATATTTTCTCAAAAACTATTTTCTGAGATTGGACACTAAAGTGAATTGGTCTTGTATGGTGGAGACACACAACGGGATTTAGAGCCTCTATAACTGGGCTATCTACACGAGAGGTAGACATATAATAGAGCTAAAATCACCCTAAAAACTAGGCTAATTAACATTGAATTGACAAAATAATATTTTCTCAAAAACTATTTTCTGAGATTGGACACTAAAGTGAATTGGTCTTGTATGGTGGAGACACAAAACGGGATTTAGAGCCAATATAACTGGGCTATCTACACGAGAGGTAGACATATAATAGAGCTAAAATCACCCTAAAAACTAGGCTAATTAACATTGAATTGACAAAATAATAATTTCTCAAAAACTATTTTCTGAGATTGGACACTAAAGTGAATTGGTCTTGTATGGTGGAGACACAAAACGGGATTTAGAGCCAATATAACTGGGCTATCTACACGAGAGGTAGACATATAATAGAGCTAAAATCACCCTAAAAACTAGGCTAATTAACATTGAATTGACAAAATAATAATTTCTCAAAAACTATTTTCTGAGATTGGACACTAAAGTGAATTGGTCTTGTATGGTGGAGACACAAAACGGGATTTAGAGCCAATATAACTGGGCTATCTACACGAGAGGTAGACATATAATAGAGCTAAAATCACCCTAAAAACTAAGATAATTAACATTGAATTGACAAAATAATAATTTCTCAAAAACTATTTTCTGAGATTGGACACTAAAGTGAATTGGTCTTGTATGGTGGAGACACAAAACGGGATTTAGAGCCAATATAACTGGGCTATCTACACGAGAGGTAGACATATAATAGAGCTAAAATCACCCTAAAAACTAAGATAATTAACATTGAATTGACAAAATAATAATTTCTCAAAAACTATTTTCTGAGATTGGACACTAAAGTGAATTGGTCTTGTATGGTGGAGACACAAAACGGGATTTAGAGCCAATATAACTGGGCTATCTACACGAGAGGTAGACATATAATAGAGCTAAACTCACCCTAAAAACTAAGATAATTAACATTGAATTGACAAAATAATAATTTCTCAAAAACTATTTTCTGAGATTGGACACTAAAGTGAATTGGTCTTGTATGGTGGAGACACAAAACGGGATTTAGAGCCAATATAACTGGGCTATCTACACGAGAGGTAGACATATAATAGAGCTAAACTCACCCTAAAAACTAAGATAATTAACATTGAATTGACAAAATAATAATTTCTCAAAAACTATTTTCTGAGATTGGACACTAAAGTGAATTGGTCTTGTATGGTGGAGACACAAAACGGGATTTAGAGCCAATATAACTGGGCTATCTACACGAGAGGTAGACATATAATAGAGCTAAACTCACCCTAAAAACTAAGATAATTAACATTGAATTGACAAAATAATAATTTCTCAAAAACTATTTTCTGAGATTGGACACTAAAGTGAATTGGTCTTGTATGGTGGAGACACAAAACGGGATTTAGAGCCAATATAACTGGGCTATCTACACGAGAGGTAGACATATAATAGAGCTAAACTCACCCTAAAAACTAAGATAATTAACATTGAATTGACAAAATAATAATTTCTCAAAAACTATTTTCTGAGATTGGACACTAAAGTGAATTGGTCTTGTATGGTGGAGACACAAAACGGGATTTAGAGCCAATATAACTGGGCTATCTACACGAGAGGTAGACATATAATAGAGCTAAAATCACCCTAAAAACTAAGATAATTAACATTGAATTGACAAAATAATAATTTCTCAAAAACTATTTTCTGAGATTGGACACTAAAGTGAATTGGTCTTGTATGGTGGAGACACAAAACGGGATTTAGAGCCAATATAACTGGGCTATCTACACGAGAGGTAGACATATAATAGAGCTAAAATCACCCTAAAAACTAAGATAATTAACATTGAATTGACAAAATAATAATTTCTCAAAAACTATTTTCTGAGATTGGACACTAAAGTGAATTGGTCTTGTATGGTGGAGACACAAAACGGGATTTAGAGCCAATATAACTGGGCTATCTACACGAGAGGTAGACATATAATAGAGCTAAAATCACCCTAAAAACTAAGATAATTAACATTGAATTGACAAAATAATAATTTCTCAAAAACTATTTTCTGAGATTGGACACTAAAGTGAATTGGTCTTGTATGGTGGAGACACAAAACGGGATTTAGAGCCAATATAACTGGGCTATCTACACGAGAGGTAGACATATAATAGAGCTAAAATCACCCTAAAAACTAAGATAATTAACATTGAATTGACAAAATAATAATTTCTCAAAAACTATTTTCTGAGATTGGACACTAAAGTGAATTGGTCTTGTATGGTGGAGACACAAAACGGGATTTAGAGCCAATATAACTGGGCTATCTTAATACACGAGAGGTAGACACATAATAGAGCTAAAATCACCCTAAAAACTAAGATAATTAACATTGAATTGACAAAATAATATTTTCTCAAAAACTATTTTCTGAGATTGGACACTAAAGTGAATTGGTCTTGTATGGTGGAGACACAAAACGGGATTTAGAGCCTCTATAACTGGGCTATCTTAATACATGAGAGGTAGACATATAATAGAGCTAAAATCACCCTAAAAACTAGGCTAATTAACATTGAATTGACAAAATAATATTTTCTCAAAAACTATTTTCTGAGATTGGACACTAAAGTGAATTGGTCTTGTATGGTGGAGACACAAAACGGGATTTAGAGCCTCTATAACTGGGCTATCTTAATACAAGAGAGGTAGACACATAATAGAGCTAAAATCACCCTAAAAACTAGGCTAATTAACATTGAATTGACAAAATAATATTTTCTCAAAAACTATTTTCTGAGATTGGACACTAAAGTGAATTGGTCTTGTATGGTGGAGACACAAAACGGGATTTAGAGCCTCTATAACTGGGCTATCTTAATACATGAGAGGTAGACACATAATAGAGCTAAAATCACCCTAAAAACTAGGCTAATTAACATTGAATTGACAAAATAATATTTTCTCAAAAACTATTTTCTGAGATTGGACACTAAAGTGAATTGGTCTTGTATGGTGGAGACACAAAACGGGATTTAGAGCCTCTATAACTGGGCTATCTACACGAGAGGTAGCTGGGCTATCTTAATACAAGAGAGGTAGACACATAATAGAGCTAAAATCACCCTAAAAACTAGGCTAATTAACATTGAATTGACAAAATAATATTTTCTCAAAAACTATTTTCTGAGATTGGACACTAAAGTGAATTGGTCTTGTATGGTGGAGACACAAAACGGGATTTAGAGCCTCTATAACTGGGCTATCTTAATACAAGAGAGGTAGACACATAATAGAGCTAAAATCACCCTAAAAACTAGGCTAATTAACATTGAATTGACAAAATAATATTTTCTCAAAAACTATTTTCTGAGATTGGACACTAAAGTGAATTGGTCTTGTATGGTGGAGACACAAAACGGGATTTAGAGCCTCTATAACTGGGCTATCTACACGAGAGGTAGCTGGGCTATCTTAATACAAGAGAGGTAGACACATAATAGAGCTAAAATCACCCTAAAAACTAGGCTAATTAACATTGAATTGACAAAATAATATTTTCTCAAAAACTATTTTCTGAGATTGGACACTAAAGTGAATTGGTCTTGTATGGTGGAGACACAAAACGGGATTTAGAGCCTCTATAACTGGGCTATCTTAATACAAGAGAGGTAGACACATAATAGAGCTAAACTCACCCTAAAATCTAGGCTAATTAACATTGAATTGACAAAATAATATTTTCTCAAAAACTATTTTCTGAGATTGGACACTAAAGTGAATTGGTTTTGTATGGTGGAGACATAAAAACGGGATTTAGAGCCTCTATAACTGGGCTATCTACATACACGAGAGGTAGACATATAATAGAGCTAAAATCACCCTAAAAACTAGGCTAATTAACATTGAATTGACAAAATAATATTTTCTCAAAAACTATTTTCTGAGATTGGACACTAAAGTGAATTGGTCTTGTATGGTGGAGACACAAAACGGGATTTAGAGCCTCTATAACTGGGCTATCTACATACACGAGAGGTAGACATATAATAGAGCTAAAATCACCCTAAAAACTAGGCTAATTAACATTGAATTGACAAAATAATAATTTCTCAAAAACTATTTTCTGAGATTGGACACTAAAGTGAATTGGTCTTGTATGGTGGAGACATAAAAACGGGATTTAGAGCCCCTATAACTGGGCTATCTTAATACACGGGAGGTAGACATATAATAGAGCTAAAATCACCCAAAAAACTAAGATAATTAACATTGAATTGACAAAATAATATTTTCTCAAAAACTATTTTCTGAGATTGGACACTAAAGTGAATTGGTCTTGTATGGTGGAGACATAAAAACGGGATTTAGAGCCCCTATAACTGGGCTATCTTAATACACGAGAGGTAGACATATAATAGAGCTAAAATCACCCTAAAAACTAAGATAATTAACATTGAATTGACAAAATAATATTTTCTCAAAAACTATTTTCTGAGATTGGACACTAAAGTGAATTGGTCTTGTATGGTGGAGACACAAAACGGGATTTAGAGCCTCTATAACTGGGCTATCTTAATACACGAGAGGTAGACACATAATAGAGCTAAAATCACCCTAAAAACTAGGCTAATTAACATTGAATTGACAAAATAATATTTTCTCAAAACTATTTTCTGAGATTGGACACTAAAGTGAATTGGTCTTGTATGGTGGAGACATACAAACGGGATTTAGAGCCTCTATAACTGGGCTATCTTAATACAAGAGAGGTAGACATATAATAGAGCTAAAATCACCCTAAAAACTAGGCTAATTAACATTGAATTGACAAAATAATATTTTCTCAAAAACTATTTTCTGAGATTGGACACTAAAGTGAATTGGTCTTGTATGGTGGAGACATAAAAACGGGATTTAGAGCCTCTATAACTGGGCTATCTTAATACAAGAGAGGTAGACATATAATAGAGCTAAAATCACCCTAAAAACTAGGCTAATTAACATTGAATTGACAAAATAATATTTTCTCAAAAACTATTTTCTGAGATTGGACACTAAAGTGAATTGGTCTTGTATGGTGGAGACATAAAAACGGGATTTAGAGCCTCTATAACTGGGCTATCTTAATACAAGAGAGGTAGACATATAATAGAGCTAAAATCACCCTAAAAACTAGGCTAATTAACATTGAATTGACAAAATAATATTTTCTCAAAAACTATTTTCTGAGATTGGACACTAAAGTGAATTGGTCTTGTATGGTGGAGACATAAAACGGGATTTAGAGCCTCTATAACTGGGCTATCTTAATACACGAGAGGTAGACATATAATAGAGCTAAAATCACCCTAAAAACTAGGCTAATTAACATTGAATTGACAAAATAATATTTTCTCAAAAACTATTTTCTGAGATTGGACACTAAAGTGAATTGGTCTTGTATGGTGGAGACATAAAACGGGATTTAGAGCCTCTATAACTGGGCTATCTTAATACACGAGAGGTAGACATATAATAGAGCTAAAATCACCCTAAAAACTAGGCTAATTAACATTGAATTGACAAAATAATATTTTCTCAAAAACTATTTTCTGAGATTGGACACTAAAGTGAATTGGTCTTGTATGGTGGAGACATAAAACGGGATTTAGAGCCTCTATAACTGGGCTATCTACACGAGAGGTAGACATATAATAGAGCTAAAATCACCCTAAAAACTAGGCTAATTAACATTGAATTGACAAAATAATATTTTCTCAAAAACTATTTTCTGAGATTGGACACTAAAGTGAATTGGTCTTGTATGGTGGAGACATAAAACGGGATTTAGAGCCTCTATAACTGGGCTATCTACACGAGAGGTAGACATATAATAGAGCTAAAATCACCCTAAAAACTAGGCTAATTAACATTGAATTGACAAAATAATATTTTCTCAAAAACTATTTTCTGAGATTGGACACTAAAGTGAATTGGTCTTGTATGGTGGAGACATAAAACGGGATTTAGAGCCTCTATAACTGGGCTATCTACACGAGAGGTAGACATATAATAGAGCTAAAATCACCCTAAAAACTAGGCTAATTAACATTGAATTGACAAAATAATATTTTCTCAAAAACTATTTTCTGAGATTGGACACTAAAGTGAATTGGTCTTGTATGGTGGAGACATAAAACGGGATTTAGAGCCTCTATAACTGGGCTATCTACACGAGAGGTAGACATATAATAGAGCTAAAATCACCCTAAAAACTAGGCTAATTAACATTGAATTGACAAAATAATATAAACGGGATTTAGAGCCTCTATAACTGGGCTATCTACACGAGAGGTAGACATATAATAGAGCTAAAATCACCCTAAAAACTAGGCTAATTAACATTGAATTGACAAAATAATATTTTCTCAAAAACTATTTTCTGAGATTGGACACTAAAGTGAATTGGTCTTGTATGGTGGAGACACTAAACACGATTTAGAGCCCCTATAACTGGGCTATCTTAATACATGAGAGGTAGACATATAATAGAGCTAAAATCACCCTAAAAACTAGGCTAATTAACATTGAATTGACAAAATAATATTTTCTCAAAAACTATTTTCTGAGATTGGACACAAAAGTTAATTGGTCTTGTATGGTGGAGACACAAAACACGATTTAGAGCCCCTATAACTGGGCTATCTTAATACATGAGAGGTAGACATATAATAGAGCTAAAATCACCCTAAAACCTAGGATAATTAACATTGAATTGACAAAATAATAATTTCTCAAAAACTATTTTCTGAGATTGGACACTAAAGTGAATTGGTCTTGTATGGTGGAGACACAAAACGGGATTTAGAGCCCCTATAACTGGGCTATCTTAATACATGAGAGGTAGACATATAATAGAGCTAAAATCACCCTAAAACCTAGGCTAATTAACATTGAATTGACAAAATAATATTTTCTTAAAAACAATTTTCTGAGATTGGACACTAAAGTGAATTGGTCTTGTATGGTGGAGACACAAAACACGATTTAGAGCCCCTATAACTGGGCTATCTTAATACATGAGAGGTAGACATATAATAGAGCTAAAATCACCCTAAAACCTAGGCTAATTAACATTGAATTGACAAAATAATATTTTCTTAAAAACTATTTTCTGAGATTGGACACTAAAGTGAATTGGTCTTGGTATGGTGGAGACATAAAAACGGGATTTAGAGCCCCTATAACTGGGCTATCTTAATACATGAGAGGTAGACATATAATAGAGCTAAAATCACCCTAAAAACTAGGCTAATTAACATTGAATTGACAACATAATATTTTCTCAAAAACTATTTTCTGAGATTGGACACTAAAGTGAATTGGTCTTGTATGGTGGAGACACAAAACGGGATTTAGAGCCCCTATAACTGGGCTATCTTAATACATGAGAGGTAGACATATAATAGAGCTAAAATCACCCTAAAAACTAGACTAATTAACATTGAATTGACAAAATAATATTTTCTCAAAAACTATTTCTGAGATTGGACACTAAAGTGAATTGGTCTTGTATGGTGGAGACACAAAACACGATTTAGAGCTAAAATCACCCTAAAAACTAAGATAATTAACATTGAATTGACAAAATAATAATTTCTCAAAAACTATTTTCTGAGATTGGAGACTAAAGTGAATTGGTCTTGTATGGTGGAGACACAAAACGGGATTTAGAGCCAATATAACTGGGCTATCTTAATACATGAGAGGTAGACATATAATAGAGCTAAAATCACCCTAAAAACTAAGATAATTAACATTGAATTGACAAAATAATATTTTCTCAAAAACTATTTTCTGAGATTGGACACTAAAGTGAATTGGTCTTGTATGGTGGAGACATATAAACGGGATTTAGAGCCCCTATAACTGGGCTATCTTAATACACGAGAGGTAGACATATAATAGAGCTAAAATCACCCTAAAAACTAGGCTAATTAACATTGAATTGACAAAATAATATTTTCTCAAAAACTATTTTCTGAGATTGGACACTAAAGTGAATTGGTCTTGTATGGTGGAGACACAAAACGGGATTTAGAGCCTCTATAACTGGGCTATCTTAATACATGAGAGGTAGACACATAATAGAGCTAAAATCACCCTAAAAACTAAGATAATTAACATTGAATTGACAAAATTATATTTTCTCAAAAACTATTTTCTGAGATTGGACACTAAAGTGAATTGGTCTTGTATGGTGGAGACACAAAACGGGATTTAGAGCCAATATAACTGGGCTATCTTAATACACGAGAGGTAGACACATAATAGAGCTAAAATCACCCTAAAAACTAAGATAATTAACATTGAATTGACAAAATCATAATTTCTCAAAAACTATTTTCTGAGATTGGACACTAAAGTGAATTGGTCTTGTATGGTGGAGACATAAAAACGGGATTTAGAGCCCCTATAACTGGGCTATCTTAATACACGAGAGGTAGACATATAATAGAGCTAAAATCACCCTAAAAACTAAGATAATTAACATTGAATTGACAAAATAATATTTTCTCAAAAACTATTTTCTGAGATTGGACACTAAAGTGAATTGGTCTTGTATGGTGGAGACATAAAAACGGGATTTAGAGCCTCTATAACTGGGCTATCTTAATACACGAGGGCTCTAAATCGTGTTTTGTGTCTCCACCATACAAGACCAATTAACTTTAGTGCTCTATAACTGGGCTATCTTAATACATGAGAGGTAGACATATAATAGAGCTAAAATCACCCTAAAAACTAAGATAATTAACATTGAATTGACAAAATAATATTTTCTCAAAAACTATTTTCTGAGATTGGACACTAAAGTGAATTGGTCTTGTATGGTGGAGACATAAAACGGGATTTAGAGCCTCTATAACTGGGCTATCTTAATACATGAGAGGTAGACACATAATAGAGCTAAAATCACCCTAAAAACTAGGCTAATTAACATTGAATTGACAAAATAATATTTTCTCAAAAACTATTTTCTGAGATTGGACACTAAAGTGAATTGGTCTTGTATGGTGGAGACATAAAACGGGATTTAGAGCCTCTATAACTGGGCTATCTTAATACATGAGAGGTAGACATATAATAGAGCTAAAATCACCCTAAAAACTAGGCTAATTAACATTGAATTGACAAAATAATATTTTCTCAAAAACTATTTTCTGAGATTGGACACTAAAGTGAATTGGTATGTATGGTGGAGACACAAAACGGGATTTAGAGCCTCTATAACTGGGCTATCTTAATACATGAGAGGTAGACACATAATAGAGCTAAAATCACCCTAAAAACTAAGATAATTAACATTGAATTGACAAAATAATATTTTCTCAAAAACTATTTTCTGAGATTGGACACTAAAGTGAATTGGTCTTGTATGGTGGAGACACAAAACGGGATTTAGAGCCAATATAACTGGGCTATCTTAATACACGAGAGGTAGACACATAATAGAGCTAAAATCACCCTAAAAACTAAGATAATTAACATTGAATTGACAAAATAATAATTTCTCAAAAACTATTTTCTGAGATTGGACACTAAAGTGAATTGGTCTTGTATGGTGGAGACATAAAAACGGGATTTAGAGCCCCTATAACTGGGCTATCTTAATACACGAGAGGTAGACATATAATAGAGCTAAAATCACCCTAAAAACTAAGATAATTAACATTGAATTGACAAAATAATATTTTCTCAAAAACTATTTTCTGAGATTGGACACTAAAGTGAATTGGTCTTGTATGGTGGAGACATAAAAACGGGATTTAGAGCCTCTATAACTGGGCTATCTTAATACACGAGGGCTCTAAATCGTGTTTTGTGTCTCCACCATACAAGACCAATTAACTTTAGTGCTCTATAACTGGGCTATCTTAATACATGAGAGGTAGACATATAATAGAGCTAAAATCACCCTAAAAACTAAGATAATTAACATTGAATTGACAAAATAATATTTTCTCAAAAACAATTTTCTGAGATTGGACACTAAAGTGAATTGGTCTTGTATGGTGGAGACATAAAACGGGATTTAGAGCCTCTATAACTGGGCTATCTTAATACATGAGAGGTAGACACATAATAGAGCTAAAATCACCCTAAAAACTAGGCTAATTAACATTGAATTGACAAAATAATATTTTCTCAAAAACTATTTTCTGAGATTGGACACTAAAGTGAATTGGTCTTGTATGGTGGAGACATAAAACGGGATTTAGAGCCTCTATAACTGGGCTATCTTAATACATGAGAGGTAGACATATAATAGAGCTAAAATCACCCTAAAAACTAGGCTAATTAACATTGAATTGACAAAATAATATTTTCTCAAAAACTATTTTCTGAGATTGGACACTAAAGTGAATTGGTATGTATGGTGGAGACATAAAACGGGATTTAGAGCCTCTATAACTGGGCTATCTTAATACATGAGAGGTAGACATATAATAGAGCTAAAATCACCCTAAAAACTAAGATAATTAACATTGAATTGACAAAATAATATTTTCTCAAAAACTATTTTCTGAGATTGGACACTAAAGTGAATTGGTCTTGTATGGTGGAGACATAAAAACGGGATTTAGAGCCCCTATAACTGGGCTATCTTAATACACGGGAGGTAGACATATAATAGAGCTAAAATCACCCTAAAAACTAAGATAATTAACATTGAATTGACAAAATAATATTTTCTCAAAAACTATTTTCTGAGATTGGACACTAAAGTGAATTGGTCTTGTATGGTGGAGACATAAAAACGGGATTTAGAGCCCCTATAACTGGGCTATCTTAATACACGAGAGGTAGACATATAATAGAGCTAAAATCACCCTAAAAACTAAGATAATTAACATTGAATTGACAAAATAATATTTTCTCAAAAACTATTTTCTGAGATTGGACACTAAAGTGAATTGGTCTTGTATGGTGGAGACATAAAAACGGGATTTAGAGCCCCTATAACTGGGCTATCTTAATACACGAGAGGTAGACATATTATAATAGAGCTAAAATCACCCTAAAAACTAAGATAATTAACATTGAATTGACAAAATAATATAAACGGGATTTAGAGCCTCTATTACTGGGCTATCTTAATACATGAGAGGTAGACATATAATAGAGCTAAAATCACCCTAAAAACTAGGCTAATTAACATTGAATTGACAAAATAATATTTTCTCAAAAACTATTTTCTGAGATTGGACACTAAAGTGAATTGGTCTTGTATGGTGGAGACACAAAACGGGATTTAGAGCCTCTATAACTGGGCTATCTTAATACATGAGAGGTAGACACATAATAGAGCTAAAATCACCCTAAAAACTAAGATAATTAACATTGAATTGACAAAATAATATTTTCTCAAAAACTATTTTCTGAGATTGGACACTAAAGTGAATTGGTCTTGTATGGTGGAGACATAAAAACGGGATTTAGAGCCAATATAACTGGGCTATCTTAATACACGAGAGGTAGACATATAATAGAGCTAAAATCACCCTAAAAACTAGGCTAATTAACATTGAATTGACAAAATAATATTTTCTCAAAAACTATTTTCTGAGATTGGACAATAAAGTGAATTGGTCTTGTATGGTGGAGACATAAAAACGGGATTTAGAGCCCCTATAACTGGGCTATCTTAATACACGGGAGGTAGACATATAATAGAGCTAAAATCACCCTAAAAACTAAGATAATTAACATTGAATTGACAAAATAATATTTTCTCAAAAACTATTTTCTGAGATTGGACACTAAAGTGAATTGGTCTTGTATGGTGGAGACATAAAAACGGGATTTAGAGCCCCTATAACTGGGCTATCTTAATACACGAGAGGTAGACATATAATAGAGCTAAAATCACCCTAAAAACTAAGATAATTAACATTGAATTGACAAAATAATATTTTCTCAAAAACTATTTTCTGAGATTGGACACTAAAGTGAATTGGTCTTGTATGGTGGAGACATAAAAACGGGATTTAGAGCCCCTATAACTGGGCTATCTTAATACATGAGAGGTAGACATATAATAGAGCTAAAATCACCCTAAAAACTAAGATAATTAACATTGAATTGACAAAATAATAATTTCTCAAAAACTATTTTCTGAGATTGGACACTAAAGTGAATTGGTCTTGTATGGTGGAGACATAAAAACGGGATTTAGAGCCCCTATAACTGGGCTATCTTAATACATGAGAGGTAGACATATAATAGAGCTAAAATCACCCTAAAAACTAAGATAATTAACATTGAATTGACAAAATAATAATTTCTCAAAAACTATTTTCTGAGATTGGACACTAAAGTGAATTGGTCTTGTATGGTGGAGACACAAAACGGGATTTAGAGCCCCTATAACTGGGCTATCTTAATACATGAGAGGTAGACACATAATAGAGCTAAAATCACCCTAAAAACTAAGATAATTAACATTGAATTGACAAAATAATAATTTCTCAAAAACTATTTTCTGAGATTGGACACTAAAGTGAATTGGTCTTGTATGGTGGAGACATAAAAACGGGATTTAGAGCCCCTATAACTGGGCTATCTTAATACACGAGAGGTAGACATATAAAAGAGCTAAAATCACCCTAAAAACTAAGATAATTAACATTGAATTGACAAAATAATATTTTCTCAAAAACTATTTTCTGAGATTGGACACTAAAGTGAATTGGTCTTGTATGGTGGAGACATAAAAACGGGATTTAGAGCCTCTATAACTGGGCTATCTTAATACACGAGGGCTCTAAATCGTGTTTTGTGTCTCCACCATACAAGACCAATTAACTTTAGTGCTCTATAACTGGGCTATCTTAATACATGAGAGGTAGACATATAATAGAGCTAAAATCACCCTAAAAACTAAGATAATTAACATTGAATTGACAAAATAATATTTTCTCAAAAACTATTTTCTGAGATTGGACACTAAAGTGAATTGGTCTTGTATGGTGGAGACATAAAACGGGATTTAGAGCCTCTATAACTGGGCTATCTTAATACATGAGAGGTAGACACATAATAGAGCTAAAATCACCCTAAAAACTAGGCTAATTAACATTGAATTGACAAAATAATATTTTCTCAAAAACTATTTTCTGAGATTGGACACTAAAGTGAATTGGTCTTGTATGGTGGAGACATAAAACGGGATTTAGAGCCTCTATAACTGGGCTATCTTAATACATGAGAGGTAGACATATAATAGAGCTAAAATCACCCTAAAAACTAGGCTAATTAACATTGAATTGACAAAATAATATTTTCTCAAAAACTATTTTCTGAGATTGGACACTAAAGTGAATTGGTATGTATGGTGGAGACATAAAACGGGATTTAGAGCCTCTATAACTGGGCTATCTTAATACATGAGAGGTAGACATATAATAGAGCTAAAATCACCCTAAAAACTAAGATAATTAACATTGAATTGACAAAATAATATTTTCTCAAAAACTATTTTCTGAGATTGGACACTAAAGTGAATTGGTCTTGTATGGTGGAGACATAAAAACGGGATTTAGAGCCCCTATAACTGGGCTATCTTAATACACGGGAGGTAGACATATAATAGAGCTAAAATCACCCTAAAAACTAAGATAATTAACATTGAATTGACAAAATAATATTTTCTCAAAAACTATTTTCTGAGATTGGACACTAAAGTGAATTGGTCTTGTATGGTGGAGACATAAAAACGGGATTTAGAGCCCCTATAACTGGGCTATCTTAATACACGAGAGGTAGACATATAATAGAGCTAAAATCACCCTAAAAACTAAGATAATTAACATTGAATTGACAAAATAATATTTTCTCAAAAACTATTTTCTGAGATTGGACACTAAAGTGAATTGGTCTTGTATGGTGGAGACATAAAAACGGGATTTAGAGCCCCTATAACTGGGCTATCTTAATACACGAGAGGTAGACATATTATAATAGAGCTAAAATCACCCTAAAAACTAAGATAATTAACATTGAATTGACAAAATAATATAAACGGGATTTAGAGCCTCTATAACTGGGCTATCTTAATACATGAGAGGTAGACATATAATAGAGCTAAAATCACCCTAAAAACTAGGCTAATTAACATTGAATTGACAAAATAATATTTTCTCAAAAACTATTTTCTGAGATTGGACACTAAAGTGAATTGGTCTTGTATGGTGGAGACACAAAACGGGATTTAGAGCCTCTATAACTGGGCTATCTTAATACATGAGAGGTAGACACATAATAGAGCTAAAATCACCCTAAAAACTAAGATAATTAACATTGAATTGACAAAATAATATTTTCTCAAAAACTATTTTCTGAGATTGGACACTAAAGTGAATTGGTCTTGTATGGTGGAGACATAAAAACGGGATTTAGAGCCAATATAACTGGGCTATCTTAATACACGAGAGGTAGACATATAATAGAGCTAAAATCACCCTAAAAACTAGGCTAATTAACATTGAATTGACAAAATAATATTTTCTCAAAAACTATTTTCTGAGATTGGACAATAAAGTGAATTGGTCTTGTATGGTGGAGACATAAAAACGGGATTTAGAGCCCCTATAACTGGGCTATCTTAATACACGGGAGGTAGACATATAATAGAGCTAAAATCACCCTAAAAACTAAGATAATTAACATTGAATTGACAAAATAATATTTTCTCAAAAACTATTTTCTGAGATTGGACACTAAAGTGAATTGGTCTTGTATGGTGGAGACATAAAAACGGGATTTAGAGCCCCTATAACTGGGCTATCTTAATACACGAGAGGTAGACATATAATAGAGCTAAAATCACCCTAAAAACTAAGATAATTAACATTGAATTGACAAAATAATATTTTCTCAAAAACTATTTTCTGAGATTGGACACTAAAGTGAATTGGTCTTGTATGGTGGAGACATAAACACGGGATTTAGAGCCCCTATAACTGGGCTATCTTAATACATGAGAGGTAGACATATAATAGAGCTAAAATCACCCTAAAAACTAAGATAATTAACATTGAATTGACAAAATAATATGTTCTCAAAAACTATTTTCTGAGATTGGACACTAAAGTGAATTGGTCTTGTATGGTGGAGACATAAAAACGGGATTTAGAGCCCCTATAACTGGGCTATCTTAATACATGAGAGGTAGACATATAATAGAGCTAAAATCACCCTAAAAACTAAGATAATTAACATTGAATTGACAAAATAATAATTTCTCAAAAACTATTTTCTGAGATTGGACACTAAAGTGAATTGGTCTTGTATGGTGGAGACATAAAAACGGGATTTAGAGCCCCTATAACTGGGCTATCTTAATACATGAGAGGTAGACATATAATAGAGCTAAAATCACCCTAAAAACTAAGATAATTAACATTGAATTGACAAAATAATAATTTCTCAAAAACTATTTTCTGAGATTGGACACTAAAGTGAATTGGTCTTGTATGGTGGAGACACAAAACGGGATTTAGAGCCCCTATAACTGGGCTATCTTAATACATGAGAGGTAGACACATAATAGAGCTAAAATCACCCTAAAAACTAAGATAATTAACATTGAATTGACAAAATAATATTTTCTCAAAAACTATTTTCTGAGATTGGACACTAAAGTGAATTGGTCTAGTATGGTGGAGACACAAAACGGGATTTAGAGCCTCTATAACTGGGCTATCTTAATACATGAGAGGTAGACATATAATAGAGCTAAAATCACCCTAAAAACTAAGATAATTAACATTGAATTGACAAAATAATATTTTCTCAAAAACTATTTTCTGAGATTGGACACTAAAGTGAATTGGTCTTGTATGGTGGAGACATAAAAACGGGATTTAGAGCCCCTATAACTGGGCTTTCTTAATACACGAGAGGTAGACATATAATAGAGCTAAAATCACCCTAAAAACTAAGATAATTAACATTGAATTGACAAAATAATATAAACGGGATTTAGAGCCTCTATAACTGGGCTATCTTAATACATGAGAGGTAGACACATAATAGAGCTAAAATCACCCTAAAAACTAGGCTAATTAACATTGAATTGACAAAATAATATTTTCTCAAAAACTATTTTCTGAGATTGGACACTAAAGTGAATTGGTCTTGTATGGTGGAGACATAAAACGGGATTTAGAGCCTCTATAACTGGGCTATCTTAATACATGAGAGGTAGACATATAATAGAGCTAAAATCACCCTAAAAACTAGGCTAATTAACATTGAATTGACAAAATCATATTTTCTCAAAAACTATTTTCTGAGATTGGACACTAAAGTGAATTGGTCTTGTATGGTGGAGACATAAAACGGGATTTAGAGCCCCTATAACTGGGCTATCTTAATACATGAGAGGTAGACATATAATAGAGCTAAAATCACCCTAAAAACTAAGATAATTAACATTGAATTGACAAAATAATAATTTCTCAAAAACTATTTTCTGAGATTGGACACTAAAGTGAATTGGTCTTGTATGGTGGAGACATAAAAACGGGATTTAGAGCCCCTATAACTGGGCTATCTTAATACACGGGAGGTAGACATATAATAGAGCTAAAATCACCCTAAAAACTAAGATAATTAACATTGAATTGACAAAATAATATTTTCTCAAAAACTATTTTCTGAGATTGGACACTAAAGTGAATTGGTCTTGTATGGTGGAGACATAAAAACGGGATTTAGAGCCCCTATAACTGGGCTAGCTTAATACACGAGAGGTAGACATATAATAGAGCTAAAATCACCCTAAAAACTAAGATAATTAACATTGAATTGACAAAATAATATTTTCTCAAAAACTATTTTCTGAGATTGGACACTAAAGTGAATTGGTCTTGTATGGTGGAGACATAAAAACGGGATTTAGAGCCCCTATAACTGGGCTATCTTAATACACGAGAGGTAGACATATAATAGAGCTAAAATCACCCTAAAAACTAAGATAATTAACATTGAATTGACAAAATAATATAAACGGGATTTAGAGCCTCTATAACTGGGCTATCTACACGAGAGGTAGACATATAATAGAGCTAAAATCACCCTAAAAACTAAGATAATTAACATTGAATTGACAAAATAATATTTTCTCAAAAACTATTTTCTGAGATTGGACACTAAAGTGAATTGGTCTTGTATGGTGGAGACATAAAACGGGATTTAGAGCCTCTATAACTGGGCTATCTAAACGAGAGGTAGACATATAATAGAGCTAAAATCACCCTAAAAACTAGGCTAATTAACATTGAATTGACAAAATAATATTTTCTCAAAAACTATTTTCTGAGATTGGACACTAAAGTGAATTGGTCTTGTATGGTGGAGACACAAAACACGATTTAGAGCCCCTATAACTGGGCTATCTTAATACATGAGAGGTAGACATATAATAGAGCTAAAATCACCCTAAAAACTAGGCTAGTTAACATTGAATTGACAAAATAATAATTTCTCAAAAACTATTTTCTGAGATTGGACACTAAAGTGAATTGGTCTTGTATGGTGGAGACATAAAAACGGGATTTAGAGCCCCTATAACTGGGCTATCTTAATACACGAGAGGTAGACATATAATAGAGCTAAAATCACCCTAAAAACTAAGATAATTAACATTGAATTGACAAAATAATATTTTCTCAAAAACTATTTTCTGAGATTGGACACTAAAGTGAATTGGTCTTGTATGGTGGAGACATAAAAACGGGATTTAGAGCCCCTATAACTGGGCTATCTTAATACACGAGAGGTAGACATATAATAGAGCTAAAATCACCCTAAAAACTAAGATAATTAACATTGAATTGACAAAATAATATTTTCTCAAAAACTATTTTCTGAGATTGGACACTAAAGTGAATTGGTCTTGTATGGTGGAGACATAAAAACGGGATTTAGAGCCCCTATAACTGGGCTATCTTAATACACGAGAGGTAGACATATAATAGAGCTAAAATCACCCTAAAAACTAAGATAATTAACATTGAATTGACAAAATAATATTTTCTCAAAAACTATTTTCTGAGATTGGACACTAAAGTGAATTGGTCTTGTATGGTGGAGACATAAAAACGGGATTTAGAGCCCCTATAACTGGGCTATCTTAATACACGAGAGGTAGACATATAATAGAGCTAAAATCACCCTAAAAACTAGGCTAATTAACATTGAATTGACAAAATAATATTTTCTCAAAAACTATTTTCTGAGATTGGACACTAAAGTGAATTGGTCTTGTATGGTGGAGACATAAAACGGGATTTAGAGCCTCTATAACTGGGCTATCTTAATACACGAGAGGTAGACATATAATAGAGCTAAAATCACCCTAAAAACTAGGATAATTAACATTGAATTGACAAAATAATATTTTCTCAAAAACTATTTTCTGAGATTGGACACTAAAGTGAATTGGTCTTGTATGGTGGAGACATAAAACGGGATTTAGAGCCTCTATAACTGGGCTATCTTAATACATGAGAGGTAGACATATAATAGAGCTAAAATCACCCTAAAAACTAAGATAATTAACATTGAATTGACAAAATAATATTTTCTCAAAAACTATTTTCTGAGATTGGACACAAAAGTGAATTGGTCTTGTATGGTGGAGACATAAAAACGGGATTTAGAGCCCCTCTAACTGGGCTATCTTAATACACGGGAGGTATACATATAATAGAGCTAAAATCACCCTAAAAACTAAGATAATTAACATTGAATTGACAAAATAATATTTTCTCAAAAACTATTTTCTGAGATTGGACACTAAAGTGAATTGGTCTTGTATGGTGGAGACATAAAAACGGGATTTAGAGCCCCTATAACTGGGCTATCTTAATACACGAGAGGTAGACATATAATAGAGCTAAAATCACCCTAAAAACTAAGATAATTAACATTGAATTGACAAAATAATATTTTCTCAAAAACTATTTTCTGAGATTGGACACTAAAGTGAATTGGTCTTGTATGGTGGAGACATAAAAACGGGATTTAGAGCCCCTATAACTGGGCTATCTTAATACACGAGAGGTAGACATATAATAGAGCTAAAATCACCCTAAAAACTAAGATAATTAACATTGAATTGACAAAATAATATTTTCTCAAAAACTATTTTCTGAGATTGGACACTAAAGTGAATTGGTCTTGTATGGTGGAGACATAAAAACGGGATTTAGAGCCCCTATAACTGGGCTATCTTAATACACGAGAGGTAGACATATAATAGAGCTAAAATCACCCTAAAAACTAAGATAATTAACATTGAATTGACAAAATAATATAAACGGGATTTAGAGCCTCTATAACTGGGCTATCTTAATACATGAGAGGTAGACACATAATAGAGCTAAAATCACCCTAAAAACTAGGCTAATTAACATTGAATTGACAAAATAATATTTTCTCAAAAACTATTTTCTGAGATTGGACACTAAAGTGAATTGGTCTTGTATGGTGGAGACATAAAACGGGATTTAGAGCCTCTATAACTGGGCTATCTTAATACATGAGAGGTAGACATATAATAGAGCTAAAATCACCCTAAAAACTAGGCTAATTAACATTGAATTGACAAAATAATATTTTCTCAAAAACTATTTTCTGAGATTGGACACTAAAGTGAATTGGTCTTGTATGGTGGAGACATAAAACGGGATTTAGAGCCCCTATAACTGGGCTATCTTAATACATGAGAGGTAGACATATAATAGAGCTAAAATCACCCTAAAAACTAAGATAATTAACATTGAATTGACAAAATAATAATTTCTCAAAAACTATTTTCTGAGATTGGACACTAAAGTGAATTGGTCTTGTATGGTGGAGACATAAAAACGGGATTTAGAGCCCCTATAACTGGGATATCTTAATACACGGGAGGTAGACATATAATAGAGCTAAAATCACCCTAAAAACTAAGATAATTAACATTGAATTGACAAAATAATATTTTCTCAAAAACTATTTTCTGAGATTGGACACTAAAGTGAATTGGTCTTGTATGGTGGAGACATAAAAAACGGGATTTAGAGCCCCTATAACTGGGCTATCTTAATACACGGGAGGTAGACATATAATAGAGCTAAAATCACCCTAAAAACTAAGCTAATTAACATTGAATTGACAAAATAATATTTTCTCAAAAACTATTTTCTGAGATTGGACACTAAAGTGAATTGGTCTTGTATGGTGGAGACATAAAAACGGGATTTAGAGCCCCTATAACTGGGCTATCTTAATACACGAGAGGTAGACATATAATAGAGCTAAATCACCCTAAAAACTAAGATAATTAACATTGAATTGACAAAATAATATTTTCTCAAAAACTATTTTCTGAGATTGGACACTAAAGTGAATTGGTCTTGTATGGTGGAGACATAAAAACGGGATTTAGAGCCCCTATAACTGGGCTATCTTAATACACGAGAGGTAGACATGTAATAGAGCTAAAATCACCCTAAAAACTAAGATAATTAACATTGAATTGACAAAATAATATAAACGGGATTTAGAGCCTCTATAACTGGGCTATCTTAATACATGAGAGGTAGACATATAATAGAGCTAAAATCACCCTAAAAACTAGGCTAATTAACATTGAATTGACAAAATAATATTTTCTCAAAAACTATTTTCTGAGATTGGACACAAAAGTGAATTGGTCTTGTATGGTGGAGACATAAAACGGGATTTAGAGCCCCTATAACTGGGCTATCTTAATACATGAGAGGTAGACATATAATAGAGCTAAAATCACCCTAAAAACTAAGATAATTAACATTGAATTGACAAAATAATATTTTCTCAAAAACTATTTTCTGAGATTGGACACTAAAGTGAATTGGTCTTGTATGGTGGAGACATAAAAACGGGATTTAGAGCCCCTATAACTGGGCTATCTTAATACACGAGAGGTAGACATATAATAGAGCTAAAATCACCCTAAAAACTAAGATAATTAACATTGAATTGACAAAATAATATTTTCTCAAAAACTATTTTCTGAGATTGGACACTAAAGTGAATTGGTCTTGTATGGTGGAGACATAAAAACGGGATTTAGAGCCCCTATAACTGGGCTATCTTAATACACGGGAGGTAGACATATAATAGAGCTAAAATCACCCTAAAAACTAAGATAATTAACATTGAATTGACAAAATAATATTTTCTCAAAAACTATTTTCTGAGATTGGACACTAAAGTGAATTGGTCTTGTATGGTGGAGACATAAAAACGGGATTTAGAGCCCCTATAACTGGGCTATCTTAATACACGGGAGGTAGACATATAATAGAGCTAAAATCACCCTAAAAACTAAGCTAATTAACATTGAATTGACAAAATAATATTTTCTCAAAAACTATTTTCTGAGATTGGACACTAAAGTGAATTGGTCTTGTATGGTGGAGACATAAAAACGGGATTTAGAGCCTC
>JBAKBP010032375.1:0-17500 GCA_037953745.1 Lithodes maja
TCTGTGAGTTGCTAACTAGCATATAAATACAAAAGGTGTTGCCAGCCTACTGCCTGTTGCCATATTTTTAGGAACATACTTAATTTATATACAACATATATGTACATATATACATTAAAATGTGCCTAACAATACAATCTAATCATATATACAAATTGATACACCTCAATGAACTTGCAGATCCCTTTCAAACTGTTATCGTAACTTATGTAAATATGAAGACAACCTATACCTGTAGAAATACATATAATTACATATACATACACATATACATGCATACTGTATACACACATACATTACATACATACACATAAAAATTACATATATAAGAAAAATAGAAAAAGAAACAACAAATATGGGAGTCTGCAGAAAGCCGAAAGGTCACACAAGGCAGATCCTACCCATATCCAACCCTACTTATAAGGACGAAGAGCCCACACCTGGCTAATCCCCCTCACAGCTACACAGTATATAAATTATACATAAACACACATATACATACACACACCTACTTACACACACACACATGTACTGTATACATACATATATATATATATATATATTATATATGTATATATATATATATATATATATATATATATATATATATATATATATAATACATACACACACACACACACACACATACACGCCCATGGTAGCCCACAAACGCACACATACTGATACGCACACATGGTAACCCACAAACACACACATAAACGCACACAGTTACCCCCAAAACAAACAAACACACACACACACACATAGACACACACATGGTAACACAAAACCCGCCCCCCAAAAAAAAAACCCCAAAAAACCCACAAAAAACAAAACACAATAAAACAAGTGATACTCACACATAACTAGATTCACATTCACAATTTCCTGTATACACTTACTTCAGGGGGTCACCTCGCTTGTTTTGTCTTTCTCTCCCTCTCTCTTTGGCTTGTATCCATGCGGCCCCATTCAGCCTACTGTTTTAAGACGTTTACCCCCATCCAGGTGTCAATATTTTCCTGGCGAGCGGTAGTGAGCCAGCATATATATATTGTTGTTTTGTCAGCAAGCCAAATCTGTACATTTTTCGATAGAAAAATGTCTCCGGCGAAGCCGAATTTCTCCATACAATTCTGGCTCGCTATCGCTCGCCAGGAAAAAATAGACACCTGGATGGGGATAAACGTCTTAAAACAGTTGGCTGAATGGGGCCGAATGGATACAAGCCAGGTAAAGAGGGACAATGAGAGAACGGTAAAAAAAAAAACGGTAACCTCCCTAAACTATCAGCTATTGTACAGTCGGTCTAATAAGTGATGTCTCGGCACCAAGTATGTTTTGATCAATAATTGGTATCAGCAATATTTACACACGATTTCTTCTTTTTGAGTGAGAAATACAAACATGCTCCTACACTTACTCACCCTTTTCAACATCTGACAGACATTAATACAGCACAGAGGAAGCCAAACGTAATGACAGCTGAGGCATGACTGAAAGGGAACGAATGGATACAAGCCAGACAAAGAGACAAAAGGAGAGAAAAGAAGCAGGTTACCCCCTTTAACCCCTTCAGTACCAGTTCCATCCATTTAACTTTATTCTGATTACCATTAGTACATAAAGTATAGTTTAGTCCCTTTATACTCCAATATCTCCATTAGTACATAAAGTATAGTTTAGTCCCTTTATACTCCAATATCTCCATTAGTACATAAAGTATAGTTTAGACCCTTTGTACTCCAATATCTCCATTAGTACATAAAGTATAGTTTAGTCCCTTTATACTCCAATATCTCCATTAGTACATAAAGTATAGTTTAGTCCCTTTATACTCCAATATCTCCATTAGTACATAAAGTATAGTTTAGTCCCTTTATACTCCAATATCTCCATTAGTACATAAAGTATAGTTTAGTCCCTTTATACTCCAATATCTCCATTAGTACATAAAGTATAGTTTAGTCCCTTTATACTCCAATATCTCCATTAGTACATAAAGTATAGTTTAGACCCTTTATACTCCAATATCTCCATTAAGTATAGTTTAGTCCCTTTATACTCCAATATCTCCATTAGTACATAAAGTATAGTTTAGTCCCTTTATACTCCAATATCTCCATTAGTACATAAAGTATAGTTTAGACCCTTTATACTCCAATATCTCCATTAGTACATAAAGTATAGTTTAGTCCCTTTATACTCCAATATCTCCATTAGTACATAAAGTATAGTTTAGTCCCTTTATACTCCAATATCTCCATTAAGTACATAAAGTATAGTTTAGTCCCTTTATACTCCAATATCTCCATTAGTACATAAAGTATAGTTTACACCCTTTATACTCCAATATCTCCATTAAGTATAGTTTAGTCCCTTTATACTCCAATATCTCCATTAGTACATAAAGTATAGTTTAGACCCTTTATACTCCAATATCTCCATTAGTACATAAAGTATAGTTTAGTCCCTTTATACTCCAATATCTCCATTAGTACATAAAGTATAGTTTAGTCCCTTTATACTCCAATATCTCCATTAGTACATAAAGTATAGTTTAGTCCCTTTATACTCCCATATCTCCATTAAGTACATGAAGTATAGTTTAGACCCTTTATACTCCAATATCTCCATTAGTACATAAAGTATAGTTTAGACCCTTTATACTCCAATATCTCCATTAGTACATAAAGTATAGTTTAGACCCTTTATACTCCAATATCTCCATTAGTACATAAAGTATAGTTTAGTCCCTTTATACTCCAATATCTCCATTAGTACATAAAGTATAGTTTAGACCCTTTATACTCCAATATCTCCATTAGTACATAAAGTATAGTTTAGTCCCTTTATACTCCAATATCTCCATTAGTACATAAAGTATAGTTTAGTCCCTTTATACTCCAATATCTCCATTAAGGGGAGATGGCTCGTTTTTCTGGTCCCCCTTCTCTCACATGTTTAGCCCCATTAGTTTTCATATTTTAAGGTGTTCGACCCATTAGATTGACGATTTTAAGACCTTTCACCACATTTCTTTGTCAATATTAAGAGTTTGTCTTATTAAGGTGTCGATTTTTTTCTGGGGAGCGATAGCGAACCTGTAGTTTAAGGGGAACCGACCTTTGGCTGGGATATGTTTCTATCGAAAAATGTACATATTTATCTTGAAAGGGGGTCTAGGTGGTGCTCTTAAAGCTTGATGGATGTCTAGCGAGGAAACTAACACAAATATATGAATAAATAAACAGATAGACCAAAGAAATATCCACTACCCCCATAATTCACCTCAACATTATAATTTTTTACACGGAAAAAAAAAAAAAAAAAAAAAAAAAAAAATCCTAAGATATCAATCATCCACCCGTCATGTCTCACTGGTAAAAATAGGGCTGTCTTATTTGACCTTTAGATCAGGATAGGTCATATATATAATTATATATATATATATATATATATATATATATATATATATATATATATATATATATATATATATATATACTGTATATAATTATATATATATATATATATATATATATATATATATATATATATATATATATATATATATATATAGTATATTTTATACTGTATATACCAGACAATTTGGCTCGAACGTTCCTTGATTTTGGCCCTGTCACTCTTTTTAACTCTGAGGGAGGCACTCGTCACAGGCAGTTTTGCCTTTTGTCTCCCTCATCTACATAGACAAAAATAAATATATGCTACATATATACGTATATATATATATATATATATATATATATATATATATATATATATAAACAATAGGAACATGTATAAACGAAAACATAAATTACTAATAATATATGGTAAGCGTGAACAAATAAAATACAAAACATAAATTATATGAAAGTGTGGATTGGGCCTGAGTATATAGAGTCGAATATAGTGATAATATATGGGTGGGCCTGCGTGTGTGTGTGTGTGCCTGGGAGATTATGGGTGGGCCTGCGTGTGTGTGTGTGTGCCTGGGAGATTATGGGTGGGCCTGCGTGTGTGTGTGTGTGCCTGGGAGATTATGGGTGGGCCTGCGTGTGTGTGTGTGTGCCTGGGAGATTATGGGTGGGCCTGCGTGTGTGTGTGTGTGCCTGGGAGATTATGGGTGGGCCTGCGTGTGTGTGTGTGTGCCTGGGAGATTATGGGTGGGCCTGCGTGTGTGTGTGTGTGCCTGGGAGATTATGGGTGGGCCTGCGTGTGTGTGTGTGTGCCTGGGAGATTATGGGTGGGCCTGCGTGTGTGTGTGTGTGTGTGTGCCTGGGAGATTATGGGTGGGCCTGCGTGTGTGTGTGTGTGCCTGGGAGATTATGGGTGGGCCTGCGTGTGTGTGTGTGTGTGTGTGTGTGTGCCTGGGAGATTATGGGTGGGCCTGCGTGTGTGTGTGTGTGTGTGTGTGCCTGGGAGATTATGGGTGGGCCTGCGTGTGTGTGTGTGTGTGTGTGCCTGGGAGATTATGGGTGGGCCTGCGTGTGTGTGTGTGTGTGTGTGTGTGTGCCTGGGAGATTATGGGTGGGCCTGCGTGTGTGTGTGTGCTTGGGAGATTATGGGGGCTTGGGGGGTTTTCTGGTCCCCCTTCTCTCAAAACTAATGGGGTTAAACATGAGAGAGAAAGGGGGGGGGGGCAGAAACACGAACCATCCCCCTTTTAAGGGGAGGTTTCTAGTTTGTTTCCTACTCCTCCAGCAATCTTAATATTTCACCGCCTTGAGCCCCTTTCAAGATAAATTTGTACATTTTTCGGTAGAAAAATGTCCCGGCCGAAGGCCGGTTACTCTTAAATTACAGGCTCGCTATCGCTCGCCAGGATAAAATCGACACCTAAATGGCACGAAAGGTCTTAAAATTGACAGAATGGGGCGGATATTCTTAAAAATCACTAAAGTAATGGGGCAAACGTCTTAAAATTTCAAAAGCAATGGGGCTAGACATGAGGGAGAAAGGGGTCAAGTAAAAAGTCCCTCAAGTGGAAATCTCCCCTTAAGACGCAATAACGTGAACACATAAACATGGCATCTCTAAAATAATGTTTGAAGATCGTGAGAGCGAGAGAAAGAGAGATTATGACGTTTGTGAGTGTTTGTATAAGAAGGGTGGGTCAACTTCACTCGTGGACGCCATTTTGTTTCTACCTAACGCTGGACTCCATAGCGTACAGCATTGTTTTGACACATATATTTCCAGTTTATATACCTTGTGATATTTCGACCTCTTTTTATAATCGATACCTATCAATTTACAGCTATCAAGACACGTAAATCCCCCCCTGGGCGCCATTTTGTTTCCATCTAGCCCTTATATGTGTCCCTCACCCTCTCTATATAGGCACCCTAGGAGTTAACCTGTCAACCCACATCAACAATGCTTCAACAACTTTATGTCAGACAATTTTCTTCTTCCAGACCTCGAACCCCTCGCCCCCTTCAAGAATTAAAATAATATATATATACATACAAAAACGCGGCAAACGACCCATGCGACCTTGAATCACGCCCCCCCCCCCCAACACATGGCCCCCCCACCGAGGATCATTGTAGGGGTGGGGGGTGGGGGGGGGGGGGGGGGGCGCACCTGCCGACCAACTACTTTTAGTCTCCTCACTCGTCGTCCTTGATATTACGATTTATGGGGAGTTTCTGAAGCGAGGGATTATAATGCAGTTCTGATAATTATACAGTATACTGTATATATATATATATATATATATATATATATATATATATATATATATATATATATATATATAAGTGTGTGTGTGTGTGTGTGTGTGTGTTTTTTTTTGTTTTTGTTTTTTTTTTGTATATAGGCTACTCCTAGCCGGACTCGAACCACTGACAGTCAGGAGGAGTATCCATGCTGTAAACCACTACACCACGGCGTGATAAAGAATACTTAACCATTTCCTATTTATACTTATATGGTATAGTGGATTAAGGGTAGATTTCCACTTGAGGGATTTTTTTCTTGACTCCTTTCTCCCTCATGTTTAGCTCCATTGTTTTTCTAATTTTAAGACGTTCGCCCCATTATTTTGACGATTGTAAGAACTTTCGACATATTTCTGTCAATTTTAAGACCTTTCGTGCCATTTAGGTGTCGATTTTATCCTGGCGAGCGATAGCGAGCCTGTAATTTAAGAGGAACCGGCTTTCAGCCGGGACATTTTTCTACCGAAAAATGTACAAATTTATCTTGAAAAAGGCTCAAGGAGGTGTAATCTTAAGCTTGATGAATATCTAGAGACCAAACTAAAAACCTCCCCTTAAGGGGAGGTTTTTAGTTTGTTTCCTACTCCTCCAGCAATCTTAAAATTTCACCCCCTCGAACCCCTTTCAAGATAAATTTTTACATTTTTCGGTAGAAAAATGTCCCGGCCGAAGGCCGGTTACTCTTAAATTACAGGCTCGCTATCGCTCGCCAGGATAAAATAGACACCTAAATGGCACGAAAGGTCTTAAAATTGACAGAAATGGGGCGGAAATTCTTAAAATCACCAAACTAATGGGGCAAACGTCTTTAAATCTCAGGAGCAATGGGGCTAGACATGATGGAGAAAGGGGTCAAGAAAAAAGTCCCTGGAGTGGAAATCTCCCCTTAAAGCATGACACAAATAATTCATTGTTTACATTACGTGTGCTAATAGAATTATGTATATAGGCCTACTAAAATCTGTGTGATAACCCAGGTTCGAATCCCGGTGGTTCACTCACACATAATATGCTTTCATTAATTTCATGGGAGATAATTTGGTGTTGTGGTGAAATTAATCCAAAATAGATTCATATTTTTTTTTTTTGGTATTTGGTTGCCCACCTAACACTTCGTCAATCTTAAACACACACACACACACACACACACACACACACACACACCCTTTTATAAATGCGTACTATTATATCTTTCAGCATACCTTGTACGGTCGCGCTAATAAGTCATGTCTCAGCTGTCATTACATTTGGCTCCTTCTGTGTTGTATTAATTTCTGTCAGATGTTGAATAGGGCGGGTAAGTGTAGGAACATGTTTGTATATTTCACTCGATAGCAAGAAATGAAGCTTTGACATTGCTGATACCAATTAATGATCAAAATATACTTGCTGCCGAGACATCACTTATTAGCGCGACTGTACATAATGTTTACTGGTCAACAATATCTCAATATGGAAAATTATCTGCCAACCTAGTGCATGATATTGATCTGTCAAACAACTCTTATACAACCACATGCTTTGGTCCTTATTATAACATAATATATAAGTTAGAGTTAAGCTAAACACTGTTCCTCTGTATATTTTCAGGCTACGGCTGCAATTATCAATAAACCGTTTATTATTATTATTATTATTATTATTACACCACACACACACACACACAATACACACCACAATACACACCACAAACACACACACCACACCACCCACACACACACACCATACACACCACAAACACACACACACACACACACACACACAGCCCGTAGCCTAGTAGGTAGAGCTCTCGTCTCACACACGAGGGGTCGGGGGTTCAATCCCCGGTCGGGCGGAGACAAATTGGGCTTGTCTCCTTTCATGTGTTAGCCTCAGTTCACCTAGCTGTAAATAGGTACCTGGAATAAGTGGACGACGTTGTGACGTCCCATCTGGGGTTGGCAAAAATGGTACAAGGCGAGATGGGTATCATATGGTTCACCTAAGCTGATGGCTACCTAAGCCTTCGGGCGAGACGGTACCGTCTATAGTGAGAATGGTACCATACAGATCCACCCTAAGCCTTCGTTTCCGATGTCGCCAATTGGCTAAATACAGACTGCACACACATCCACAGCCATTCCAACAGTACATAAAACACTTAACATGCATTTCACGCAATACATTCCCAGTTAAGGAGGCGCGATAATAATGAGCTTAGCTCGCATTGCGTGGATTCCCCTTGACGAACAAGTAACTGAGTAACACACACACACACAGCTATATGTCTGTAGGCAAATCGCACAATCTGGGGTTTTTTTCTGAAGCACTTAGGTTAGACAACTTATTATTTTTTCTGGGTCTTCTTTGGAACACTATCCTTAAGGGAGCCCACCTCCCTTGTTTTCTCTTTCTCTCCCTCTCTCTTTGTCTTGTATCGGCCTTATTCAGCCTACTGTTTTAAGACGTTTACCCCCATCCAGGTGTCAATATTTTCCTTTGCACATGTATATTTTTGTTTTGACAGCAAGCCAAATTTGTACATTTTTCGATAGAAAAATATCTCCGGCGAAGCCGGATTTCTCCATACAATGCTGGAAGAAATCGACACCTGGATAGGGATAAACGTCTTAAAACAGTTGGCTGAATGGGGCCGCATGGATACAAGCCAAAGAAAGAGGGAGAGCAAGAGAAAAAAAGCAGGATAAACGTCTTAAAACAGTTGGCTGAATGGGGCCGCATGGATACAAGCCAAAGAGAGAGGGAGAGCAAGAGAAAAGAAGCCGTTGACTCCCCTTCAGAACACACATAATAATTATGTAGGTCTTCAGGCAAAACTCGAGCAATCCATTTTTTTCCCACCACTTACGTCAGCCAACTTATTATTTTGTTTTCTTTTTTTCTGTGTCTCCTTTGGGGAGGTTTTTAGTGTGTTTCCTAGACTTCCATCAAGCTTAAAATTACACCCCCTTGACCCCCTTTCAAGATAAATTTGTAAATTTTTCGGTAGAAAAATGACCCGGCCGAAGGCCCGGTTCCTCTTAAATTACAGGCTCGCTATCGCTCGCCAGGAAAAAATCTACACCTAAATGGGACGAAAGGTCTTAAAAGTAACATAAATGGGATGAAACTTCTTAAAATCGCCCAACTAATGGGGCGAACGTCTTAAAACTTCAAAAACAATGGGGCTAAACATAAGGGAGAAAGGGGTAAAGAAAAAAATCCCTCAAGTGGAAATCTCCCCTTAAGCCGGTATCACAGGAGCGCTTTTCACTCAACATTTATCCTTAACACTGGTCTGGCAGCTTATGTGATCACCATATATAATATTTTGGTTGCCTAAATTGATCTATCACCAGTCTTGTTTCCGATACCAGTGCAAAACGTTCCAAAAATGTTGCCAGAAAAATATTGACCATCGAATGTTGCCTATAACAGCTCTCGTGTGATACCGGCTTTAAGGGGGTAGTGGCTGTTTTGTTGTTGTTGTTGTTTTCCGGTCTAGTTATTCGTATATATTGTAGTGTCCTCGCCCTAGACCTCCATCAAGCTTAAAAAACACCCCCTAGACCCCTCTTCAAGATAAATTTGTACATTTTTCGGTAGAACACTTTTCCCGAGCCTCTAATTTTAGAAGGAATCGGCCTTTGGCCGGGAAATTTTTCTACCGAAAAATGTACAAATTTATCTTGACAGGGGGTCTAGGGGGTGTTTGTCTAAGCTTGATGGAGGTCTAGTGAGGAAACTCAAATCTATATATATATATATATATATATATATATACCAAAAACCAAGCACTACCTCCTTATTGTAGAGACCACACCTTTTACGTGTCCCCCCCCCCCCCCCGCCCCCACCCCTCACCCCCCCGGGCTAGAAAATCCCCGGATGTTCCCCCGTTGTAGAGTATATGTAAACACACCTGGGGGGGGGGGGGGGGGGGGCCTGGACACGCCACTTTTATCCCGGCATGTTTTGTTCGCGACGACTCTGGTTGAGGTGGTGTCACACGAGGGCTTGTAGAATAGCTTGATATCCAGTATTCGATAAATATAGAGTTCCATGCCATCTCAACCAGTAGACCATTTCAACCAGTAGCTCTCAACCAGTGCCAAATTAACCCAGACCCACCAAACCAGTGCCAAAATATATACTAACCTAACCTAACCATTTCAACCAGTAGCTCTCAACCAGTGCCAAATTAACCCAGACCCACCAAACCGGTGACCGCTCTCAACCCTCCAACTATCGTCCAATTGCTCTTATCTCTAGTCTTTCTAAAGTTTTTGAAACTATTCTTGCTTCCAAATTTCTTAAGCATTTCTCTTCTCATAATCTGCTCTCAGATCGCCAGTATGGCTTCCTTAAGGGTCGCTCTACTGGTGATCTTCTTTCATATCTTACTAACTCTTGGTCATCCTCCTTTCGGGACTTCGGTGAGACTTTTTCTATTGCACTAGACACATCGAAAGCCTTCGATAGAGTCTGGCATAAATCTTTAATTTCTAAACTACCCTCCTTCGGTTTCTATCCCTCCATCTGTGCCTTTGTCTCTAATTTCCTTTCCGGCCGTTCCATAGCTGCGGTTGTGGACGGCCATTGTTCACTTCCTCACCCTATAAACTCCGGTGTTCCTCAGGGCTCTGTCCTATCTCCTATTCTCTTTCTAATTTTTATAAATGATCTCCTTAACTGTACCTTAATTCCCATCCATTCATACGCAGACGACTCAACCTTACACTACTCCATTAGTTTTTCAGAACGCCCCAGCCAGCAATCCCTCAACGACAAACGTAATGAAGCCATAGAACTCTTAAATTCTGATCTAAATACTATTTCCAATTGGGGCAGAGAAAACCTTGTTAACTTTAATGCTTCCAAAACCCAATTTCTCCATCTATCTACCCGTCAGGATCTCCCAGCGGACTATCCCTTATTCTTCAACAATACAAAAATCAACCCTTCATCTTCTCTCAATATTCTTGGTGTCTCTTTTACTTCTGCTCTCATTTGAAAGGACCATATTACCAGTCTTGCTAAGGCAGCCTCCCAGAAGCTGGGTGTGCTCAACCGCCTTAGGGGGTTCTTTTCCCCTGCACAGCTTCTTGCTCTGTAGAGGGGCATAGTGCGCCCTTGTATTGAGTATTGTTCACATGTGTGGGGAGGTTCCTCTCACACCGCTCTCCTAGACAAAGTTGAAAGGAAGGCCTTTCGTATCATTAACTCCCGTCCACTCACCAACTCTCTGCAATCTCTCTCTCTCCGCCGCAATGTTGCATCTCTCTCGCTATTCTATTGCTACTATAATAATCAGTGTTCCTCAGAGCTATCCCAGTGCATACCACCTCCTTTACGTAGGGCACGTGGTACCCGTCTTGCAACTCAATCCCACCCCTACTCTGTGCAACTCTCCAACCCAAGAGTGAAACGTTACTCTCAAACTTTCTTCTACTCAACATCTGAGCTCTGGAACTCTCTCCCAGAATCAGTCTTTCCCTCTTCCTATGACTTAAATTGCTTCAAACTCCGTGTGTCCAGGCATTTTGGCTCGAACGTCCCTTGATTTTGGCCCTGTCACTCTTTCAACTATGGGGGAGGCACTCGCTATAGGCAGTTATGCCTTTTGCCTCCCTCAATCACATAGAAAAAAAAAAAAAAAAAAAAAAAAAAAAAAAACAGTGCCAAAATATATACTAACCTAACCTAACCATTTCAACCAGTAGCTCTCAACCAGTGCCAAATTAACCCAGACCAACCAAACCAGTGCCAAAATATAGTACTAACCTAACCTAACCTAACCATTTCAACCAGTAGCTCTCAACCAGTGCCAAATTAACCCAGACCAACCAAACCAGTGCCAAAATATAGTACTAACCTAACCTAACCATTTCAACCAGTAGCTCTCAACCAGTGCCAAATTAACCCAGACCAACCAAACCAGTGCCAAAATATAGTACTAACCTAACCTAACCATTTCAACCAGTAGCTCTCAACCAGTGCCAAATTAACCCAGACCCACCAAACCAGTGCCAAAATATAGTACTAACCTAACCTAACCATTTCAACCAGTAGCTCTCAACCAGTGCCAAATTAACCCAGACCAACCAAACCAGTGCCAACATATAGTACTAACCTAACCTAACCTAACCATTTCAACCAGTAGCTCTCAACCAGTGCCAAATTAACCCAGACCAACCAAACCAGTGCCAAAATATAGTACTAACCTAACCTAACCATTTCAACCAGTAGCTCTCAACCAGTGCCAAATTAACCCAGACCAACCAAACCAGTGCCAAAATATAGTACTAACCTAACCTAACCTAACCATTTCAACCAGTAGCTCTCAACCAGTGCCAAATTAACCCAGACCCACCAAACCAGTGCCAAAATATAGTACTAACCTAACCTAACCATTTCAACCAGTAGCTCTCAACCAGTGCCAAATTAACCCAGACCAACCAAACCAGTGCCAAAATATAGTACTAACCTAACCTAACCATTTCAACCAGTAGCTCTCAACCAGTGCCAAATTAACCCAGACCAACCAAACCAGTGCCAAAATATAGTACTAACCTAACTTAACCTAACCATTTCAACCAGTAGCTCTCAACCAGTGCCAAATTAACCCAGACCAACCAAACCAGTGCCAAAATATAGTACTAACCTAACCTAACCTAACCATTTCAACCAGTAGCTCTCAACCAGTGCCAAATTAACCCAGACCAACCAAACCAGTGCTAAAATATAGTACTAACCTAACCTAACCTAACCATTTCAACCAGTAGCTCTCAACCAGTGCCAAATTAACCCAGACCAACCAAACCAGTGCCAAAATATAGTACTAACCTAACCTAACCGTATTGGTTGATTTGGTACTGGTTGAGATGGTCTACTGGTTGAGTTGACCGGTCACCAATAAATGGATATGTAATCGTAGTCATGTACTTAAGGGGAGGTTTTAGTTTGGTCCCTAGATATCCTTCAAGCTTAAGATTACACCCCCTTGAGCCCATTTCAAGATAAATTTGTACATTTTTCGGTAGAAAAATGTCCCGGCTGAAAGCCGGTTCCTCTTAGATTACAGGCTTGCTATCGCTCGCCAGGATAAAATCGACACCTAAATGGCACGAAAGGTCTTAAAATTGACAGAAATGGGTTGAAAGTTCTTAAAATTGTCAAAATAATGGGGCGAACGTCTTAACATTAGGAAAACAATGGGGCTAAACATGAGGGAGAAAGGAGTCAAGAAAAAAATCCTTCAAGTGGAAATCTCCCCTTAACCTTTTTAACTGTCTTGATGGTGTAATGGTTAGAGTGTTGAAGATCTGTATGTGGTGACCCAGGTTCGAATCCCGGGAGGATCACATGCTTTCATTAAGGGGAGGATTTTAGTTGATTCCCTAGACTTCTATCAAGCTTAAAATTACTCCCCCTTGACCCCCTTTGAAGATAAATTTGTACATTTTTCGGTAGAAAAATTTCCCGGCCGAAGGCCGGTTCCCCTTAAATTACAGGCTCGCTATCGCTCGCCAGGAAAAAATCGACACCTAAATGGCACGAATGGTCTTAAAATTGACAGAAATGGGGCGAGGGTTCTTAAAATCGCCAAACTAATGGGGCAAGCGTCTTTAAATCTCACAAGCAATGGGGCTAAACATGAGGGAGAAAGAGGTTCAGAAAAAAATCCTCCAGGTGGAAATCTCCCCATAATTTCATGGGGGGGGGGGGAGTGGAATAAATACAATAGATTATAACTGTATGTGTATCTTGGATGCAGCTAGGGAAGGAGGTGTTGTAGTTTAACCCTTTCACGCACATATGACGCAGAGGTTGCCAGATTAGCCATAGGAAATAGAGTTCTCTCCCTCTTATAATTACCTCTCCAAAATTAGTTTTCTGCCCACAGCTAACTCAAAGACAACTGCAGAGGTTGAAGTAACTAAACTAAAGGTTTCTAAATACCCCTGATGGTAACAAAGGCTTTAAAGTATCCCCAATAGGCTCAACACAGCTAACTCAAAGACAACTGCAGAGGTTGAAGTAACTAAACTAAAGGTTTCTAAATACCCCTGATGGTAACAAAGGCTTTAAAGTATCCCCAATAGGCTCAACACAGCTAACTCAAAGACAACTGCAGAGGTTGAAGTAACTAAACTAAAGGTTTCTAAATACCCCTGATGGTAACAAAGGCTTTAAAGTATCCCCAATAGGCTCAACACAGCTAACTCAAAGACAACTGCAGAGGTTGAAGTAACTAAACTAAAGGTTTCTAAATACCCCTGATGGTAACAAAGGCTTTAAAGTATCCCCAATAGGCTCAACACAGCTAACTCAAAGACAACTGCAGAGGTTGAAGTAACTAAACTAAAGGTTTATAAATATCCCTGATGGTAACAAAGGCTTTAAAGTATCCCCAATAGGCTCAACACAGCTAACTCAAAGACAACTGCAGAGGTTGAAGTAACTAAACTAAAGGTTTCTAAATACCCCTGATGGTAACAAAGGCTTTAAAGTATCCCCAATAGGCTCTACACAGCTAACTCAAAGACAACTGCAGAGGTTGAAGTAACTAAACTAAAGGTTTCTAAATACCCCTGATGGTAACAAAGGCTTTAAAGTATCCCCAATAGGCTCAACACAGCTAACTCAAAGACAACTGCAGAGGTTGAAGTAACTAAACTAAAGGTTTCTAAATACCCCTGATGGTAACAAAGGCTTTAAAGTATCCCCAATAGGCTCAACACAGCTAACTCAAAGACAACTGCAGAGGTTGAAGTAATTAAACTAAAGGTTTCTAAATACCCCTGATGGTAACAAAGGCTTTAAAGTATCCCCAATAGGCTCAACACAGCTAACTCAAAGACAACTGCAGAGGTTGCAGTAACTAAACTAAAGGTTTGTAAATACCCCTGATGGTAACAAAGGCTTTAAAGTATCCCCAATAGGCTCAACACAGCTAACTCAAAGACAACTGCAGAGGTTGAAGTAACTAAACTAAAGGTTTATAAATACCCCTGATGGTAACAAAGGCTTTAAAGTATCCCCAATAGGCTCAACACAGCTAACTCAAAGACAACTGCATAGGCTGAAGTAACTAAACTAAAGGTTTCTAAATACCTGTGATGGTAACAAAGGCTTTAAAGTATCCCCAATAGGCTCAACACAGCTAACTCAAAGACAACTGCAGAGGTTGAAGTAACTAAACTAAAGGTTTCTAAATACCCCTGATGGTAACAAAGGCTTTAAAGTATCCCCAATAGGCTCAACACAGCTAACTCAAAGACAACTGCAGAGGTTGAAGTAACTAAACTAAAGGTTTCTAAATACCTGTGATGGTAACAAAGGCTTTAAAGTATCCCCAATAGACTCAACACAGCTAACTCAAAGACAACTGCAGAGGTTGAAGTAACTAAACTAAAGGTTTGTAAATACCCCTGATGGTAACAAAGGCTTTAAAGTATCCCCAATAGGCTCAACACAGCTAACTCAAAGACAACTGCAGAGGTTGAAGTAACTAAACTAAAGGTTTCTAAATACCCCTGATGGTAACAAAGGCTTTAAAGTATCCCCAATAGGCTCAACACAGCTAACTCAAAGACAACTGCAGAGGTTGAAGTAACTAAACTAAAGGTTTCTAAATTCCTGTGATGGTAACAAAGGCTTTAAAGTATCCCCAATAGGCTCAACACAGCTAACTCAAAGACAACTGCAGAGGTTGAAGTAACTAAACTAAAGGTTTCTAAATACCCCTGATGGTAACAAAGGCTTTAAAGTATCCCCAATAGGCTCAACACAGCTAACTCAAAGACAACTGCAGAGGTTGAAGTAACTAAACTAAAGGTTTCTAAATACCCCTGATGGTAACAAAGGCTTTAAAGTATCCCCAATAGGCTCAACACAGATAACTCAAAGACAACTGCAGAGGTTGAAGTAACTAAACTAAAGGTTTCTAAATACCCCTGATGGTAACAAAGGCTTTAAAGTATCCCCAATAGGCTCAACACAGCTAACTCAAAGACAACTGCAGAGGTTGAAGTAACTAAACTAAAGGTTTCTAAATACCCCTGATGGTAACAAAGGCTTTAAAGTATCCCCAATAGGCTCTACACAGCTAACTCAAAGACAACTGCAGAGGTTGAAGTAACTAAACTAAAGGTTTCTAAATACCCCTGATGGTAACAAAGGCTTTAAAGTATCCCCAATAGGCTCAACACAGCTAACTCAAAGACAACTGCAGAGGTTGAAGTAACTAAACTAAAGGTTTCTAAATACCCCTGATGGTAACAAAGGCTTTAAAGTATCCCCAATAGGCTCAACACAGCTAACTCAAAGACAACTGCAGAGGTTGAAGTAATTAAACTAAAGGTTTGTAAATACCCCTGATGGTAACAAAGGCTTTAAAGTATCCCCAATAGGCTCAACACAGCTAACTCAAAGACAACTGCAGAGGTTGAAGTAACTAAACTAAAGGTTTATAAATACCCCTGATGGTAACAAAGGCTTTAAAGTATCCCCAATAGGCTCAACACAGCTAACTCAAAGACAACTGCATAGGCTGAAGTAACTAAACTAAAGGTTTCTAAATACCTGTGATGGTAACAAAGGCTTTAAAGTATCCCCAATAGGCTCAACACAGCTAACTCAAAGACAACTGCAGAGGTTGAAGTAATTAAACTAAAGGTTTCTAAATACCCCTGATGGTAACAAAGGCTTTAAAGTATCCCCAATAGGCTCAACACAGCTAACTCAAAGACAACTGCAGAGGTTGAAGTAACTAAACTAAAGGTTTGTAAATACCCCTGATGGTAACAAAGGCTTTAAAGTATCCCCAATAGGCTCAACACAGCTAACTCAAAGACAACTGCAGAGGTTGAAGTAACTAAACTAAAGGTTTATAAATACCCCTGATGGTAACAAAGGCTTTAAAGTATCCCCAATAGGCTCAACACAGCTAACTCAAAGACAACTGCATAGGCTGAAGTAACTAAACTAAAGGTTTCTAAATACCTGTGATGGTAACAAAGGCTTTAAAGTATCCCCAATAGGCTCAACACAGCTAACTCAAAGACAACTGCAGAGGTTGAAGTAACTAAACTAAAGGTTTCTAAATACCCCTGATGGTAACAAAGGCTTTAAAGTATCCCCAATAGGCTCAACACAGCTAACTCAAAGACAACTGCAGAGGTTGAAGTAACTAAACTAAAGGTTTCTAAATACCTGTGATGGTAACAAAGGCTTTAAAGTATCCCCAATAGACTCAACACAGCTAACTCAAAGACAACTGCAGAGGTTGAAGTAACTAAACTAAAGGTTTGTAAATACCCCTGATGGTAACAAAGGCTTTAAAGTATCCCCAATAGGCTCAACACAGCTAACTCAAAGACAACTGCAGAGGTTGAAGTAACTAAACTAAAGGTTTCTAAATACCCCTGATGGTAACAAAGGCTTTAAAGTATCCCCAATAGGCTCAACACAGCTAACTCAAAGACAACTGCAGAGGTTGAAGTAACTAAACTAAAGGTTTCTAAATTCCTGTGATGGTAACAAAGGCTTTAAAGTATCCCCAATAGGCTCAACACAGCTAACTCAAAGACAACTGCAGAGGTTGAAGTAACTAAACTAAAGGTTTCTAAATACCCCTGATGGTAACAAAGGCTTTAAAGTATCCCCAATAGGCTCAACACAGCTAACTCAAAGACAACTGCAGAGGTTGAAGTAACTAAACTAAAGGTTTATAAATACCCCTGATGGTAACAAAGGCTTT
Organism: Lithodes maja; assembly: GCA_037953745.1. Taxonomy (NCBI): domain Eukaryota; kingdom Metazoa; phylum Arthropoda; class Malacostraca; order Decapoda; family Lithodidae; genus Lithodes; species Lithodes maja. The sequence continues at coordinate 17,476 of JBAKBP010032375.1, forward strand.
AAAGTATCCCCAATAGGCTCAACAC
>JBAKBP010032376.1:0-23219 GCA_037953745.1 Lithodes maja
CCGGTACTATAATGATAACCTCGTGTACGGTACTAGTTGCTTATATACCGGTACTATAATGATAACCTCGTGTACGGTACTAGTTGCTTATATACCGGTACTATAATGATAACCTCGTGTACGGTACTAGTTGCTTATATACCGGTACTATAATGATAACCTCGTGTACGGTACTAGTTGCTTATATACCGGTACTATAATGATAGCCTCGTGTACGGTACTAGTTGCTTATATACCGGTACTATAATGATAACCTCGTGTACGGTACTAGTTGCTTATATACCGGTACTATAATGATAACCTCGTGTACGGTACTAGTTGCTTATATACCGGTACTATAATGATAACCTCGTGTACGGTACTAGTTGCTTATATACCGGTACTATAATGATAACCTCGTGTACGGTACTAGTTGCTTATATACCGGTACTATAATGATAACCTCGTGTACGGTACTAGTTGCTTATATACCGGTACTATAATGATAACCTCGTGTACGGTACTAGTTGCTTATATACCGGTACTATAATGATAACCTCGTGTACGGTACTAGTTGCTTATATACCGGTACTATAATGATAACCTCGTGTACGGTACTAGTTGCTTATATACCGGTACTATAATGATAACCTCGTGTACGGTACTAGTTGCTTATATACCGGTACTATAATGATAACCTCGTGTACGGTACTAGTTGCTTATATACCGGTACTATAATGATAACCTCGTGTACGGTACTAGTTGCTTATATACCGGTACTATAATGATAACCTCGTGTACGGTACTAGTTGCTTATATACCGGTACTATAATGATAACCTCGTGTACGGTACTAGTTGCTTATATACCGGTACTATAATGATAACCTCGTGTACGGTACTAGTTGCTTATATACCGGTACTATAATGATAACCTCGTGTACGGTACTAGTTGCTTATATACCGGTACTATAATGATAACCTCGTGTACGGTACTAGTTGCTTATATACCGGTACTATAATGATAACCTCGTGTACGGTACTAGTTGCTTATATACCGGTACTATAATGATAACCTCGTGTACGGTACTAGTTGCTTATATACCGGTACTATAATGATAACCTCGTGTACGGTACTAGTTGCTTATATACCGGTACTATAATGATAACCTCGTGTACGGTACTAGTTGCTTATATACCGGTACTATAATGATAACCTCGTGTACGGTACTAGTTGCTTATATACCGGTACTATAATGATAACCTCGTGTACGGTACGAGTTGCTTATATACCGGTACTATAATGATAACCTCGTGTACGGTACGAGTTGCTTATATACCGGTACTATAATGATAACCTCGTGTACGGTACTAGTTGCTTATATACCGGTACTATAATGATAACCTCGTGTACGGTACTAGTTGCTTATATACCGGTACTATAATGATAACCTCGTGTACGGTACTAGTTGCTTATATACCGGTACTATAATGATAACCTCGTGTACGGTACTAGTTGCTTATATACCGGTACTATAATGATAACCTCGTGTACGGTACGAGTTGCTTATATACCGGTACTATAATGATAACCTCGTGTACGGTACTAGTTGCTTATATACCGGTACTATAATGATAACCTCGTGTACGGTACTAGTTGCTTATATACCGGTACTATAATGATAACCTCGTGTACGGTACTAGTTGCTTATATACCGGTACTATAATGATAACCTCGTGTACGGTACGAGTTGCTTATATACCGGTACTATAATGATAACCTCGTGTACGGTACTAGTTGCTTATATACCGGTACTATAATGATAACCTCGTGTACGGTACTAGTTGCTTATATACCGGTACTATAATGATAACCTCGTGTACGGTACGAGTTGCTTATATACCGGTACTATAATGATAACCTCGTGTACGGTACTAGTTGCTTATATACCGGTACTATAATGATAACCTCGTGTACGGTACTAGTTGCTTATATACCGGTACTATAATGATAACCTCGTGTACGGTACTAGTTGCTTATATACCGGTACTATAATGATAACCTCGTGTACGGTACTAGTTGCTTATATACCGGTACTATAATGATAACCTCGTGTACGGTACTAGTTGCTTATATACCGGTACTATAATGATAACCTCGTGTACGGTACTAGTTGCTTATATACCGGTACTATAATGATAACCTCGTGTACGGTACTAGTTGCTTATATACCGGTACTATAATGATAACCTCGTGTACGGTACTAGTTGCTTATATACCGGTACTATAATGATAACCTCGTGTACGGTACTAGTTGCTTATATACCGGTACTATAATGATAACCTCGTGTACGGTACGAGTTGCTTATATACCGGTACTATAATGATAACCTCGTGTACGGTACTAGTTGCTTATATACCGGTACTATAATGATAACCTCGTGTACGGTACTAGTTGCTTATATACCGGTACTATAATGATAACCTCGTGTACGGTACGAGTTGCTTATATACCGGTACTATAATGATAACCTCGTGTACGGTACTAGTTGCTTATATACCGGTACTATAATGATAACCTCGTGTACGGTACTAGTTGCTTATATACCGGTACTATAATGATAACCTCGTGTACGGTACTAGTTGCTTATATACCGGTACTATAATGATAACCTCGTGTACGGTACTAGTTGCTTATATACCGGTACTATAATGATAACCTCGTGTACGGTACGAGTTGCTTATATACCGGTACTATAATGATAACCTCGTGTACGGTACTAGTTGCTTATATACCGGTACTATAATGATAACCTCGTGTACGGTACTAGTTGCTTATATACCGGTACTATAATGATAACCTCGTGTACGGTACTAGTTGCTTATATACCGGTACTATAATGATAACCTCGTGTACGGTACTAGTTGCTTATATACCGGTACTATAATGATAACCTCGTGCACGGTACTAGTTGCTTATATACCGGTACTATAATGATAACCTCGTGTACGGTACTAGTTGCTTATATACCGGTACTATAATGATAACCTCGTGTACGGTACGAGTTGCTTATATACCGGTACTATAATGATAACCTCGTGTACGGTACTAGTTGCTTATATACCGGTACTATAATGATAACCTCGTGTACGGTACGAGTTGCTTATATACCGGTACTATAATGATAACATGCCACCGGTACTGACTGGGTTAATATTAAGGGGGGTGACATGTTTTTTGTTATTTCTGGCCTTTTCTCTCTTTCTCTGGCTTGTATCCATTCGGCCCCATTCAGCCAATTATTTTAAGACGTTTATCCCCATCTAGGTGTCGATTTCTTGCTGGCGAGCGATAGCGAGCCAGCATTATATGAAGAAATCCGGCTTCGCCGGAGAAATTTTTCTATCGAAAAATGTACAAATTTAGCCTGCTGTCAAACAAAAATAAAAAATATGCTGGCTCGCTACCGCTCACCAGTAAAAAATTGACACCTGGATGGGGATAAACTTCTTAAAACAGTAGGCTGAATGGGGCCAAATGGATACAAGCCAGAGAAAGATGAAAAAGGACAGAACCAAAACAGGTGACCCCCCTTAAACTGTGACTCTACTATGGTGTGTCTCTGCTGCATTATAATAAGTTAATAAGTGTTGATATTTAAGGGGAGATGGGCGTATTTATTTAAGGGGAGATGGGCGTATTTATTTCTTTATTGTTTTTATTTTGTTTTTATTATTTTTGTTTAGTTTCCCATTGGACCTCCATCAAGCTTTAAAATACCCCCCCCCCCCCCCCCTCTGACCATTCAAGATATATTTGTACATTTTTCGATAGAAAAATGTCCCGGTCGAAGGCCGGATCCTTTTAAATTACAGGCTTGCTATCGCTGGCCAGAAAAAAAAAATCTATATATAAATGACACGAAAAGTCTAGATATTGACACAGAAATGGGGCGAAAGGTCTTAAAATCGCCAAACTAATGAGCCGAACGTCATATAATCTGAAAACAAATGGGGCTAAGCATGAAAAACGACCCACCTCGCTTTTTTCTCTTTCTCTCCCTCTCCCTCTCTCTTTGGTTTGTATCCATTCGGCCCCATTCAGCCTACTGTTTTAAGACGTTTACCCCCATCCAGGTATCAATATTTTCCTGGCGAGCGGGAGCGAGCCAGCATATATATATTTTTGTTTTGACAGCAAGCTAAATTTATACATTTTTCGATAGGAAAATTTCTCCGATTTCTCGATACAATGCTGGCTCGCTATCGCTCGCCAGGAAGAAATCGACACCTGGATGGGATAAACATCTTAAAACAGTTGGCTGAACGGGGCCGAATGGATGCAAGCCAGGGAAGGAGAGAAAAGGAGAAAAAACAAAAAAACCCGGTGATCCCCCTTATTACGATATTAAATTTTGGTTACAACATGCTCGTAATGGGCGAGTAATCTAGATGGGGCCATAGCAATTTACCGCCAGCTGAACCAGACGGACTATCATTATGAGAGCCTTGACCGCGTTTATCCTTTATGGGGAGCCTTATTGTCGGCTTTCTCCTTAAGGGGGGTCACCGGCTTTTTTTTTTATCTTGCTCTCCTTTTCTCTGCTTTCCCTGGCTTGTATCCATTCGGCCCTATTCAGCCAACTGTTTTAAGACGTTTTCACCCCATCCAGGTGTATCGCTCAGCATTGTATGGAGAAATCCGGCTTTGCCGGAGAAATTTTTCTATCGAAAAATGTACAAATTTAGCTTGCTGTCAAAACAAAAATATATATATGCTGGCTCGCTACCGCTCGCCAGGAAAATATTGACACCTGGATGGGGGTAAACGTCTTAAAACAGTAGGCTGAATGGGGCCGAATGGATACAAGCCAAAGAGAGAGGGAGAGCAAGATAAAAAAAGCGAGGTGGGCTCCCTTAAAGAAATGACACACCTAAATGGCATGAAAAGTCTTAAAGTTGACAGTAATGGGGCGAAATGTCATAAAATCAACAAACTAATGGAGCAAATGTCTTAAAATATAAAGCTATTGGGGCTAACCTTGAGGAAGAAGGGTGTCCAGAAAAAACGCTTTGAGTGAAAATCTCCCCATAATAGTGAGATATATCATAGATTACTACAGCATAATCAAGGTTCCTCAGAATTGTTGTACATTAAACAATATAACATAGTATCTACTATACCAATACCAATACCAGTACCAATAGACTGGAAGAGTGCATGTATTGTGCCGTTGTACAAGGGGAAGGGAGATCGGCAGGAGTGTTCAAGTTGTAGAGGTATTAGTTTATTGTCAGTGGTTGGAAAGCTGTATGGCAGGGTGTTGATAGAGAGGATAATAAAGTGTACAGAAGTTGCAATAGGAGAAGAACAGTGCGGTTTTAGGAAAAATAAAATCGAGGGGAAGAGGGTGCGTGGATCAGATGTTTGCAGTAAGACAGTTATGCGAGAAGTATTTAGAGAAGCATAAGGAGATATTTTGGGCTTTTATGGACTTGGAAAAAGCGTATGATCGTGTGGACCGTGAAGCAATGTGGAAGGTGTTAAGGATTTATGAAATAGGAGGAAATTTGTTAGAAGCAGTTAAGAGTTTTTATGAAGGGAGCAGAGCATGTGTGAGAGTAGGAAATGGTGAGTTGAGTGAATGGTTTGAGGTAAAGGTAGGTTTGCGACAGGGTTGTGTAATGTCACCATGGCTGTTTAATATGTTTATGGATGGTGTGGTGAGGGAGGTGAAAAGGAGAACTATGGGAAGAGGATTGGGTTTAGTAGGAAAGAATGGTAGAGATTGGGAGTTGAATCAGTTGCTGTTCGCTGATGACACAGCATTGGTGGCGGATTCTGATGAGAAACTGCAGCGGGTAGTCAAAGAGTTTGGTGTGGTTTGTGGAAGGAGGAAACTGAAGGTGAACGTCAATAAAAGTAAAGTAATGGTGTGTAATAGGGGAGAGCATAGGGTGAATCTAGACGTGAGGCTGGATGGGGAAATATTGGAACAAGTAGAGTGTTTTAAATATCTAGGAGGAACGATAAGCAGGAGTGGAGGTATGGAAGTGGAGGTAAAACAGAGAGTGTGTGAAGGAAGGAAGGTTTTCGGAGCAATGGGAAGTATGTGGAAGACGAGAAATCTCGGAGTGAAAGTAAAAAGTGCACTGTATCAAGGAATTGTTGTGCCAACAGTGATGTATGGGGCTGAGACATGGGCTCTGAAGAAAAAGGAGAAAAGAGGGCTGGATGTGATGGAGATGAGCTGCTTGAGGAGTATGTGTGGAGTTACTCGTAGAGACAGATTGAGGAATGAAGAGATACGTAGGAGAGTGGGGCAGCAGGAACATTTGTCAGCCAGAGTGGACAGAAGGGTGCTGAGCTGGTATGGTCATGTTGAACGAATGGGAGATGAAAGGCTTACAAAGAGAATATGTGAGTCAGGTACAAGGGGAGATAGAAGGGCAGGAAGACCCCCATTGAGATGGAGAGACTGTGTAAGAAAGGCTTTGGATGATAGAGGAATGACTATAGATCAGGCAGGGGAAGTGGTGGTGGACAGGAGTGAATGGAGAATGCTTGTGAATAGTTGAGTGAACACGTGGTCATTTGGAGTAAGGGGTCGGGCGCAAGTTCGACTAGATAATAGTCCATCAGGCGCCTGGCCCGGGGGGACGATTAATATGAAGGGTGTGCCTGGAAGTGTGGTGGGAGGGCTTGTGGCTTTGGCTCCGCTGCATGTCTGCCTGCCGAGATCGGAACCTCTCCGGGTGGTCAGGGGCCAGGGGAGTGCTGGAGCGACCTTGGTAACCCTGGTCTCTGGGTCTTCTCCTGGGTGACCTGGATGTGTGTGAGTTTGTGTTTTTTATCTGTGTTTATTTTTTGTTTTATGTTGTTTTTGTGTTTTCCCTGTTCTTGCTCTGTCTTGAGTCGGCTACCCCCAAAATGGGGATTGGGCCTGAGCATATAGATAGATAGATAGATAGATCTACTATTAACCCCCTCAGACAGGATATATTAACTTACTGACGGGTTGGCAGACCGCCTGGTATTTCCCCTACAACTGTCATTCTCACACTGAGGGACCGTTAGAAATCGGAGGAATTTGGGGTTGCCACCAATCGACAGATTCTGATCTAACTTACCTAACTTACTGAGCTCAAAATGACGCAGAAGCGTCATATAACTTATTATTGAGCTATTTCACTAGGCTCATATGACGCGATCGCGTCATATGATACATTTGGGCGGAACCGCCATCATATGAGACAGAGAGGGTTAATTTTATAAATAACATTATTTACGCAATCCTGGTATAGCCTGTTTCAAATAGGTAGGCCAGAAATCGTGAACCTTAACCCCTCTAATTAAACAAAGGACTAAATGGGCTATAAATTGCCACACCTATTCCCTGGCTGACCCTTCCCAAATCGTAGAAATATTAGCGTGATTCCTTTTTGTCGTTTTTGAGTTATAGAGGTTAATGTTCAGGATTTGTGGCATACGTATTGGAACAGGGTGTAGCTTTAGTTACATATTGAACAAGCGTTGCAAAACACGGATGGTCTCAGTCGAACGCTGTTGATCACTCAGCCACTTCAAACCCGTTTCCTTCCTATAGTGACAGTCCGTTCATTCTAGGTTGGGCAAAAATCGTAACTCAAAAAGGGCTAAAGCAAATGAACTGTCAATTTATACACCGATTCCCTAGCCAAATGTTCCATGTGGTAGAAATATTAGCTCGATTACTCTAGTCCTTTTTGAGTTATGAGAGGTTAGGAGTTATGCTTTCTGGCCAACCTAGTTTGAACGGACCATAGTCTTTCGTTTCTCTGACAACTGTTTGGTCTGATCCAGTCTAACAACAACACGAAGACGAATAACAAAAACCAGAGTGAGACAAACGGTAATGAGCCTCGTGTCGGTTCCAGACGTAAGTAAACACAACTGGTACATTAATGTTTGTAAGCGACTCTACATTGGTGAGGCTGACGTGGGGAAGGGAGCGTGTGTGGCAGGCTTTAGGGAACATCTGTACATTTAGGTAATTGGTGGAGTATTGTGTACTGGAGGCTCACAGGAAATATCCACTGAAGTTTGTGCTGGGCTGAACAAATATAAAGTGGGGAAAAGTGTCAGAGTGAATATAAACACCATAAGAGGAACAACACTTAATGGGGAGATGGGTCGTTTTTCTGGTCCCCCTTCTCCCTCATGTTTAGTCCCATTAGTGTTCAGATTTTATGACGTTCAGCCCATTAGTTTGGCGATTTTAAGATCTTTCGCCCCAATTCTTTGTCAATATTAAGATTTTTCGTGTCATTTAGGTGTCGATCTTTTCCTGGAGAGCGATAGCGAGCCTGTAAATTAAAAGGAATAGGCCATCGGCCAGGATATTTTTTATCGAAACAAATTTATATTGAAGGAGGGTCTTAGAGGGTGTGTTTTAAGCTTGATAGAGGTCTAGGGAGGAAACTAAAAATACAAAAAAAATATATATAAATATAAATGATGAAACAAATGCGCCCATCCCCCCTTAACCCGCAACGTTGACCTGGAGAAGTTATAGCCTAAAGGAGGATTTACACCAGGGATTGTTCCGTCAACTCTTTTACAAAACTCTGATCTGGGAGCTTCCGAGGTATAACTTTACACAATTGTTGTCCCCTTTTATAATCTGATTTTAGTCTATGTTACCGATACCAGTGCTAAATTATCTCCAATTGTTGCCAGAATAATGTTACGGATCGAATGTTGCCGAAATAATCCCTGTGTAAATCCGCCTTAAGGGGACAGTGGTCATATTTTGGGTCTATTAACTTATATATTAATTTATTTTTTAGTTTCCTCGCTAGACCTCCATCAAACTTTAAAAAACACCCCCAAGACCCTTCTTCAAGATAAATTTATACATTTTTCGATTGAAAAATGTCCTGGCCGAAGGCCGGTTGTTCTTATATTACAGGCTCGCTATCGCTCGCCATGAAAATATCGACACCTAAATGACACGAGAAGTCTTACTATTGTCAAAGGAATGGGGCGTTAGGTCCTAAAATAGCAAAACTAATGGGCCGAACGTCATTTAATCTGAAAACTAATGGGCTAAACATGAGGAAGAAGGTCGACCATAAAATGAGCCATCTTCCCTTAAGCGTCAACAGGTTGTCTGTGTATTACTTTTTATTATATATTACTACCGTGCCGTACCTGTTGCAGGAGTTCGATGAACGCATATAAGAGGATAATAATATACTGGATTTATATTTATTAGACATTTAATAGCATTGTTACTGTCAGGGCTGGGCTCAGTTATGAATTGAATTGGAATTGAATTGAAATTGAGAACATATAAAAACAAAATTAATTGAATTGAATTGGAATTGATATGAATTGATGAAATACTATTTTATACTGCAATTTGCGAATTAATTAATGTACAATAATTAAGTTCCAGTATTTTCAAATAAACAGTAAAGTATAGTGATTTTCAAATAAACAGTAAAGTATAGTGATTTTCAAATAAACAGTAAAGTATAGTGATTTTCAAATAAACAGTAAAGTATAGTGATTTTCAAATAAACAGTAAAGTATAGTGATTTTCAAATAAACAGTAAAGTATAGTGATTTTCGGCATGTATTTACTATCTATAAGCCTTCTAGCGACTTTTGAGAACAAATCTAGTTGTATTTTGTGTCTTAATTTGGTAACCCTGCCTGCCCTGCCCTGTTGGTGTGTGATTGGCATAATGAATTGAATTGAATTGGAATTGAAAAACTTATGAATTTAATTGAATTGGAATTGAAGATTATTTGTTTACGAATGAATTGAATTGCATTGATTCAAATTTTATTCTGAATTGGAATTGAATTGAATTGACAAAAATGAATTGCCCGCCAGCCCTGGTTACCGTACCGTATGTTGAATTGCCCGCCAGCCCTGGTTACCGTACCGTATGTTGAATTGCCCCCCAGCCCTGGTTACCGTACCGTATGTTGAATTGCCCGCCAGCCCTGGTTACCGTACCGTATGTTGAATTGCCCGCCAGCCCTGGTTACCATACCGTATGTTATGAGGTTCTCATGTGGTTCTAGTACTCTATAAATCACTTAATATGTGTCAGAGTAAAGACAGTCATACCAACTTTTCTGCCAACTTTTGATTGACTGTTTTTTTTTTTTTCCTGATAGTGTTTCTTGGTACTTTTTTCATTAACACTTTCAGAACGGAGGCTATTGTTATTTTACCCTGGCTATCATTAGACGATTTTACTCTGTTTAGGAAAGATCTAGGATAGTCAAAAGGTTTATGGCGATGTATTATACCACTGATTCCCATTCCAAACTTTATAAAATCGTTTAATGAGAGCCAAAATTAGAGAAATGATAGCGTCAACCACATTGAAATGGTAAATATTAGACACCGAGGCTTAAGGAAGATTAATGTACAGTATGTGGTTGAATACTTGAATTCGCAAAATAGTTTTATTCAGAAGCTATTAATCCCAACTTGCCAAAAAAAAAAAAAAAAAAATCAGGAAAAGTGCGAATGTGTGTCTATCGGTTCACACAGTCGAATGTGTGTGTATCGGTTCACACAGTCGAATGTGTGTCTATCGGTTCACACAGTCGAATGTGTGTCTATCGGTTCACACAGTCGAATGTGTGTCTATCGGTTCACACAGTCGAATGTGTGTCTATCGGTTCACACAGTCGAATGTGTGTCTATCGGTTCACACAGTCGAATGTGTGTCTATCGGTTCACACAGTCGAATGTGTGTCTATCGGTTCACACAGTCGAATGTGTGTCTATCGGTTCACACAGTCGAATGTGTGTCTATCGGTTCACACAGTCGAATGTGTGTCTATCGGTTCACACAGTCGAATGTGTGTCTATCGGTTCACACAGTCGAATGTGTGTCTATCGGTTCACACAGTCGAATGTGTGTCTATCGGTTCACACAGTCGAATGTGTGTCTATCGGTTCACACAGTCGAATGTGTGTCTATCGGTTCACACAGTCGAATGTGTGTCTATCGGTTCACACAGTCGAATGTGTGTCTATCGGTTCACACAGTCGAATGTGTGTCTATCGGTTCACACAGTCGAATGTGTGTCTATCGGTTCACACAGTCGAATGTGTGTCTATCGGTTCACACAGTCGAATGTGTGTCTATCGGTTCACACAGTCGAATGTGTGTCTATCGGTTCACACAGTCGAATGTGTGTCTATCGGTTCACACAGTCGAATGTGTGTCTATCGGTTCACACAGTCGAATGTGTGTGTATCGGTTCACACAGTCGAATGTGTGTCTATCGGTTCACACAGTCGAATGTGTGTCTATCGGTTCACACAGTCGAATGTGTGTGTATCGGTTCACACAGTCGAATGTGTGTCTATCGGTTCACACAGTCGAATGTGTGTCTATCGGTTCACACAGTCGAATGTGTGTCTATCGGTTCACACAGTCGAATGTGTGTCTATCGGTTCACACAGTCGAATGTGTGTCTATCGGTTCACACAGTCGAATGTGTGTCTATCGGTTCACACAGTCGAATGTGTGTCTATCGGTTCACACAGTCGAATGTGTGTCTATCGGTTCACACAGTCGAATGTGTGTCTATCGGTTCACACAGTCGAATGTGTGTCTATCGGTTCACACAGTCGAATGTGTGTCTATCGGTTCACACAGTCGAATGTGTGTCTATCGGTTCACACAGTCGAATGTGTGTCTATCGGTTCACACAGTCGAATGTGTGTCTATCGGTTCACACAGTCGAATGTGTGTCTATCGGTTCACACAGTCGAATGTGTGTCTATCGGTTCACACAGTCGGTTCACACAGTCGCTTCACACATTTTCCTGAAAACCCCCCCCACACACACACACACACACGTATAACACTGTAATTATAATTGTATTCCGTTCAAGGTGTGTCGAATTGATTTATTGTTTTGATCTTACCAAATCCATTCCAAATAACAAATGTTGCTTATTCCCTATAATTCTTCTTTGATGTTTTATATATAGCAACATTTCTTTGACACGTGTATCTTGTCGTTTTCCACAATTTCTATGTTTCTAGTTCTTCCAATCTTGTAGATGTTCTCTTATGCTTTCAATATCCTGTAATATTTATATGAACTTTATTAATTCACTTTCATGTACCGGTACCGGTAATGTAAACACCATTCTTATTGCTTTTAGTTTGTCACCAGGCGAAAATTTTAACCCTTTACCATCGGATTTGTTCGATACATTATGGGAAAAAAGGAAACTACTATGTCTGTATCATGTAACATACTTCGCTAACACAATGAATAATCAAGATTATGTTGTGGTAACTTTCCATTGGTTGAAATATAACAGACTATAATAATGATACTACTTCCTTGTCATATAGAGTAACTTAAATAATTCATACATTAATTTGTCTTCCATATGCATAGGAACTTATACATTTTAACTCCCTATCATTCTTTTAGTTACTCTCGGATTTCTGTTGATTCCTGAAGTGATTTTTCTGTGTTAGAATAATCGGCAAAATTAACCTCTTAAGTAACGGTACCCTTGACGTCATTAACATTATATTCTGGATACCATTAGAAGGTTTTATGGAGTTTAGGAAGGATGTCTAGGAATGAAAGGCATATAAACTATCCCAATTAACCCTCTAAATCCCACAAGTTCCATCCTAAGCTGAATACAAGTTTCTAATGATTGCGAATTATAAAACGAACTGTGTCATCGTATAGTGAAAGGTTTAGGGGGGATGGGGGTGTTACTGAACCCCCATCTCCCTCATAGCGGGGTACCCCAGGGATCGGTACTAGGACCAATTCTCTTTCTAATTTACATCAACGACATAGATGAGGGTCTCACCTGTACAATTTCAAAATTTGCTGACGATACAAAAATTGCAAATAGCGTACTCTCAAAAGAACAAGTTAACGATATGCAACACAATCTAGATAAATTGTCATGTTGGGCCCAAATTTGGCAAATGAGTTTCAATGCGGATAAATGTAAAGTACTACATATCGGATACCTAAATGAGAAAGCAAACTATTCGATGAATGGCACTCAGATTAAGAATGTAAACAAAGAAACCTATCTGGGAGTAACAATATCGAGTAACCTAAAACCGAGTCAACAATGTTCAGAAGTTGTTAAGAAGGCAAACAAAATAATTGGCTTTATAGGCAGGTCATTTGAGCATAAATCCAAAGAAGTTATCCTAACCCTTTACAATTCCTTAGTCCGCCCTCTTCTGGAATACTGCGTTCAATCCTGGTGCCCTTATTACCAAAAAGATATAAACAAGCTAAAACGAGTTCAACGTAGAGTTACCAAAATGATACCTAGCCTAAAGAACAAACCATACGAAGAGCGTCTTAGAGAATTAAATCTATTTCCTTTAACCCAGCGCAGATTAAGAGGTGACTTAATTCAAGTGTTCAAAATCATCAAAGGCATCGACAATATGAACTGTAGTAAGTACTTCACTATCGACCAATCTAATTACACGCGGGGAAACGGTTGCAAAATTATTGGTAAATCTTTTAACTCACACGAATCTAAGAATTTCTTCTTCAATCGAGTTGTCAACTTGTGGAATGGGCTTCCCCGAAACGTTATAGACTGCATCACCGTTGATTCATTAAAACTCCACCTAGACAAATATCTCGCATCAAACCCGCGACCGACTGCCTTTGTAAATTAATAACTTTATTTTATCCCCCCCTCAGTTACTAACCCATCTGTCCCCTACTAACTTCCTAATCCTGCCACGGACATTAGTTCCAGGGCAGTAATTCCCTTTCCAATGTTCCCTTACCCACTCTAAACCACTGTTTGGACACTTGATCCTCAGTGTTTTGGAGGACAAGCAACCTAGAAGGGTCACTAGATCTGTTGTTGCTTGATTTCCTTTGTACTCCTTTGTATGTTTAGCCCTATTTGTTTTAAAATTTGACGTTCGCCCCATTAATTTGGCGATTTTAAGACCCTTTGCCCTATTTCTTTGTCAATAGTAATACCTTTCGTGTCATTTAGGTGTCAAATTTTTCCTGACGAGCGATAGCACGGGACAATTTTCTACCGAAAAATGTACACATTTATGTCAAACGGGGGTCTTGGTGATGTTTATTTTTAAGCTTGATGGAGGTCTAAAGAGGAAACTAAAATACCGGTAATTATATATGAATACATAAATTACCAAATATATACCGGTAATTATATATGAATACATAAATTACCAAATATATACCGGTAATTATATATGAATACATAAATTACCAAATAAATACCGGTAATTATATATGAATACATAAATTACCAAATAAATACCGGTAATTATATATGAATACATAAATTACCAAATAAATACCGGTAATTATATATGAATACATAAATTACCAAATAAATACCGGTAATTATATATGAATACATAAATTACCAAATAAATACCGGTAATTATATATGAATACATAAATTACCAAATAAATACCGGTAATTATATATGAATACATAAATTGCCAAATAAATACCGGTAATTATATATGAATACATAAATTAACAAATAAATACCGGTAATTATATATGAATACATAAATTACCAAATAAATACCGGTAATTATATATGAATACATAAATTACCAAATAAATACCGGTAATTATATATGAATACATAAATTACCAAATAAATACCGGTAATTATATATGAATACATAAATTACCAAATAAATACCGGTAATTATATATGAATACATAAATTAACAAATAAATAACCCCCCCCCCTTAACTCCTTCTGTACTGGCGACGTTTTTTAAATGTTATTCTTGCTATATTTAGACGATTTTGTGCAGTTGAAGAAGGATCTGAGGTACCGTAGTTAAAAGGGTTAAGTGAGATAGATCGAAGCCTGTTTATTGCTGGAGGGCCTTTTTTTAACTGACTAAAATCGTCTAATAGTATTCAGAATAAAATGATCAGAACGTCATCGGTACGGAAGGGATTAACAAAAGAACATGCATGACCGAACCTTATTCCATGTTAGCCCTCACTGTATTCGATGACGCATTTCGTTAGTTTATTCTGGTTGTAGAAAACTATTTTTTGAGCTTAGGAAGGAACTCTAGGGAACGAATGGGGGTAGGCTATACAAACACACCCAATTCACCATACAACTCCCACAGAGCCTTCCCATTCCCAGTAAAATCTCATAATGTTAGCCAGAATAAAATGAAAAAAGGAGTGTTAATACTGAAGGGGTTGAGTTTTTTTAGCTGTGTTTTTCTTCTTATACATTACAATAATGAGACAGAAAATTACTAGTAATTTTGACAGCTTGTTGGATTTACGAGCGTTTAAATTACAGTAACTAGTTGTCAAAAGTGGTGCCAGTCATTATACTGTATATATTAGGGGTTCTTTGTAAGTGTATAGGGACTGTAATTATTAGTATTTTCCACTTCCTCTCATACTTAAAGCTATACCTTGTTCCAAATAGGTGGGCCAGAAATCCTGAACCCTAACCTCTGTAACTCAAAAAGGGCTATCTGACCAAATGGACTGCAAATTACCACACCTATTCCCTGGCTGACTCTTCCCAAATGGTAGAACTATTAGCTCGCTTACTCTAGTATTTTGTGAGTTATGTAGCTTAATATAGAAGAGTTTTGGCCTACTTACTTGTTACAGAGTATTGGCGTGTCCTACCATTATCGTTTATAGTAAATTGAACAGTTATCTTTCACATTATATTTCCTACACATGTTCCTGTCTTCTCTTACATTGTAATTTATTTTTTTACCCACCACATAATCCCCATGCTCACTATTCAGTCTATTCTTACATATACCGTATCTATCTATACTGTATATTGCCAGACGGCTTGATTCGACCGAACCATCTCATGGTGATCCTTTTCACTCTACAGCACATCCATGTCCACACTTCCTCATACGTTTGACTATCTCTCTATGTAACTCTACATACATTTCTCAAGTAACTCATTTCCACCCCTCTCACTCTTGATTTATGTCTCTCCAACAACGTCCATGCTTCACTCCCGTACATCAATGTCAGGATTACCACTCTATCATGCAATGACTTCTTTACTTCCATGATCACCACCATATTCCTTGTCACTACTTTCAATGTTCCTACAACTCTCCATCTTTACTCATCACACTGCCCAAATACTTAAATAAGCTGCCATTTTCCATAACCTGACCATTCAATCTCACCTCAAACTCTGTGACTGCACCCCTTTCAAATACTATAACCTTACTCTTCCCCACATTTACCATAAGGTTCTGTTGCTCACACACAGTTCCTAACATCTTTACCAGAACTTAACTCCCACTCATTATCATTCATCAGAACTATATCATCAGCAAACAGCAGTACAGGCAACTTCCACTCATTCCCTTCCCTTATCAGGGGTACACCAACATCCACTGCTCTTCCTTGTATGTATTTCATGATTCCATCCATATATGTACCGGTACTGAACAACCATGGGGACATCACACACCCTTGCTTAAACCATGCATTCTGATAAAAAAACAAATTGCTCTGGTCATTCCCCATACTCACTGCCACCCTTGCACTTTCAACAACTTAGCAACTACTCCGTATATTCTCAGTACTTTCCACAAACCTTCTCTATCAACTCTTTCAGGCTTTCTCCAAGTCCATAAAGGCAGCATGTAACTTTTGTCCCTTCTCCAGATATTTCTCAATAACATATCTCGAGGAGAAAATCTTGTCTACACACCCTCTTCCCTTCCTAAGCCCACCCTGTTTGTCACCTACCCAATTCACCGTTCTCACTCTTGATCATTACCCTACTGTACAATCGCGCTAATAAGTGATGTCTCGGCACCAAGTATGTTTTGATCAATAATTGGTATCAGCATTATCTAAGCTTCATTTCTTCATATAAAGTGAAATATACAAACATGTTCCTACACTTACTCACCCTATCCAACATCTGACAGACATTAATACAGCACAGAGCGAGCCAAACGTAATGACAGCTGGGACATGACTTATTAGCGCAAATCGTACATCAACCCTACTATGCTTAGGAGACATAATCCCCTGTGATTACCACACACTCCTTTCTCCCCTTTACCCTTGTACTATTGTGTCTGTCTTCCAGTCTTCTGGCACATTTCCCTTCTCCCATGCTAGTCTACACATTTTCTACACCCATTCAATCAGTACCTACCTGGAGTCTACCTGGAGTTGTTTCGGCCATCCTTCAGTAGCCTCGGCAAGAGCTGCTCCCCCCGAGTATGTTTGCTGCCAGTGTTTGATGCAGCAGGCTATTCGAGGGGGCAGCTCTCACCCCGCAAAGCATGGCTGATCAGGCACTGACTTGAGTTGGTTGTCCAAGGCTTTCTTGAAGACTTTCGTTGGCACATCCATCAGGTTTCTCACATTCTCTGGCATTTTGTTGAAGAGACTCGACCCCTATTTGTCAACCAGGAGTCCCTCCGTGTGCCCAAAGCTCCCCTACACTTTTGGGGTGGGATATTACATATCCTACTCCTCCTGTCGCTCCAGTTACATGATATTGTCGTGTGAAGGTTTAACACTAGACCCTCGATAACTTTCCATGTGTAAATTATCAAGTATCTCTCTCTTCTTCACTCCAGTGAATGTAAGTTAAGAGCCTTCAGCCGATCCCAGTAGTGAAGATGTTTTACTGAGCTGATATGGGATGTGATGCTTCTTTGAACACTCTCTATTTCGTATATTTCCCCGGCTTTGTGTGGAGATGTTAGCACACTGCAATACTCCAGTCTTTACCGTCAGCTGAAATGAAACAGAGTGTAGTATGAAATTTAAAAAAAGCGTCATCGTATCGAAACAGATAATTATTCCCGTTATGCTGTATATAATTTCTTCTTTTTCCTCACTCCTCCTTTGCTCTCATCTATCTTCACATTCACTATCATTATTTTTTAATTCTTATCTCAAATTTCCCAAGTTTAAACTGTTCGTCCATCCTTTCAATGTACACCTTCTTTCCTTTAACTTTATCACAATTTTAACCAGATCTCTAATTGCATCAGATTGTCACTTCGCTTACCAGGATTAATTTCCTTCGTTTGGTGGTAGGTGGAGGGAAATGTATGCCATGGTGGGAATGTCAGCTGCCAGATAGTCATTCTTAAGTAGTACAAAATGTTCTGTTGGTAGCTAGAAGGAAATACATGATTGTCATGTTGAACAGGGTTATTTAAAATATTCTGCGAGTTTGAGTTAGGCTAGTGCAGTAAGTGTGGAAAAGAAATATAGCCAAAGAAAAGGAGAAGAGAAAGAAAAGAAGTGATTAGAAGAGGAAATAGACTACAGAAGTAACGAAAGACAAAAGAGGTGAAGTGAAAAGAGGAACATGTGAAGAGATTGGTCAATAGAATAAGCAACAAAGAGGAAATTGATGAGGAAAGCATGTGCTTAAGGGGGGTGACCTGCTTTTTTCTCTTTATCTGGGTTGTATCCATTCGGCCCCATTCAGCTTACTGTTTTATGACGTTTATCCCCATCCAGGGGTCGATATATACCTGGTGAGTGATAGCAAGCTATCATATTTTTTATGATGAGTTAGACAGCTGGCTAAATTTGTACATATTTCGATAGAAAAATGTATATGGCGAAGCCTGATTTTTCCATAAACAGCTGGCTCGCTATCGCTCACCAGGAAAAAATCGACACCTGGATGGGGATAAATGTCTTAAAACAGTAGGCTGAATGGGGCCGAATGGATACAACTAAGAAAGAAAAAATAGCAGGCCACCCCCCTTACAAAAAAAAAAAATGGAAGTGAATAATGGAAACAAAGAGAACGAGATGAATGGGAGAACGATACAGAGAATAGGAGGAGTAGAAGAGTAACAACAGACATTTGAAGATAAGTGCATATTTGGGGAAGAGATAAGAAGAGAGAGGAAGTGAGAATTTAAGAAAATAAAGGAAAGGAGAAATAGATGGGAAGAAGAGAAAGAAAGAAGGGAAAAACATATAGGATGTGTAAAGAAAAAAGTATAGCATTGAAAATAAGAAAAGAAAAGTATAGCATTGAAAATAAGAAAAGAAAAGTATAGCATTGAAAATAAGAAAATAAAAGTATAGCATTGAAAATAAGAAAAGAAAAGTATAGCATTGAAAATAAGAAAAGAAAAGTATAGCATTGAAAATAAGAAAATAAAAGTATAGCATTGAAAATAAGAAAAGAAAAGTATAGCATTGAAAATAAGAAAAGAAAAGTATAGCATTGAAAATAAGAAAAGAAAAGTATAGCATTGAAAATAAGAAAAGAAAAGTATAGCATTGAAAATAAGAAAAGAAAAGTATAGCATTGAAAATAAGAAAATAAAAGTATAGCATTGAAAATAAGAAAAGAAAAGTATAGCATTGAAAATAAGAAAAGAAAAGTATAGCATTGAAAATAAGAAAAGAAAAGTATAGCATTGAAAATAAGAAAAGAAAAGTATAGCATTGAAAATAAGAAAAGAAAAGTATGGCATTGAAAATAAGAAAATAAAAGTATAGCATTGAAAATAAGAAAAGAAAAGTATAGCATTGAAAATAAGAAAAGAAAAGTATAGCATTGAAAATAAGAAAAGAAAAGTATAGCATTGAAAATAAGAAAAAAAAGTATAGCATTGAAAATAAGAAAAGAAAAGTATAGCATTGAAAATAAGAAAAGAAAAGTATAGCATTGAAAATAAGAAAGAAAAGTATAGCATTGAAAATAAGAAAGAAAAGTATAGCATTGAAAATAAGAAAAGAAAAGTATAGCATTGGAAATAAGAAAGAAAAGTATAGCATTGGAAATAAGAAAGGAAAAGTATAGCATTGAAAATAAGAAAATAAAAAGTGAAATGAAGCAATACAAGGAAAATGAAAAGAGAAACCGGAAAAGAAGAGGAGGGTGAAGAGGAGGGCAAGAGAAAATGGAAGAGTTTGGCATATAAGGGGAAGAGGTCAGAGGAGGGAGGCGGGGGCGGTGGGGGGGTGTCAACGTTAAGGTCAGAAAAGTCACTAAAAGGCAAACGCGTTAAGGTCAAGGGTGAAATGATGAGAGAGAGTTGTGTTATTACATGAAAGAAGGAAACGTTTATGGAGCTTTGGCATCATTATATTGTAATAGCAAGAAGGTAAGTGTGTTACTCAGTTACTTGCTCGTCAAGGGGAATCCACGCAATGCGAGCTAAGCTCATTACGGGACCCCTTCCCTTTTTTCCCCTCTGAGTATAAATGCATGTTAAGTGTTTTTATGTACTGTTGGAATGGCTGTGGATGTGTGTGTAGTCTGTATTTAGCCAATTGGCGACATCGGAAACAAAGGCTTAGGGTGGATCTGTATGGTACCATTCTCACTATAGACGGTACCGTCTCGCCCGAAGGCTTAGGTAGCCATCAGCTTAGGTGAACCATATGATACCCATCTCGCCTTGTACCATTTTTGCCAACCCCAGATGGGACGTCACAAACGTCGTCCACTTATTCCAGGTACCTATTTACAGCTAGGTGAACTGAGGCTAACACATGAAAGGAGACAAGCCCAATTTGTCTCCGCCCGGTCTGGGATTGAACCCCCGACCCCTCGTGTGTGAGACGAGAGCTCTACCAACTAGGCTACGGGCTGTGTGTGTGTGTGTGTGTGTGTGTGTGTGTGTGACGTGTGTGTGAGATAGAGTGGGGGGGGGATGAGTGGGTTAATGGTTCCAACCAGTAATTACCAGCATCACATCAGCTTGTGTGTGTGTGTGTGTGTGTGTGTGTGTGTGTGTGACGTGTGTGTGAGATAGAGAGAGAGGGGGGGAGTGGGTTAATGGTTCCAACCAGTAATTACCAGCATCACATCAGCTTGTGTGTGTGTGAGAGTGTGTGTGTGTGTGTGTGTGACGTGTGTGTGTGTGAGATAGAGAGAGAGGGGGGGGGAGTGGGTTAATGGTTCCAACCAGTAATTACCAGCATCACATCAGCTTGTGTGTGTGTGTGTGTGTGTGTGTGTGTGTGTGTGTGTGTGTGTGTGACGTGTGTGTGAGATAGAGAGAGGGGGGGGTGAGTGGGTTAATGGTTCCAACCAGTAATTACCAGCATCACATCAGCTTGTGTGTGTGTGTGTGTGTGTGTGTGTGTGTGTGTGTGTGTGTGACGTGTGTGTGTGTGAGATAGAGAGAGAGGGGGGGTGAGTGGGTTAATGGTTCCAACCAGTAATTACCAGCATCACATCAGCTTGTGTGTGTGTGAGAGTGTGTGTGTGTGTGTGTGTGTGTGTGACGTGTGTGTGAGATAGAGAGAGAGGGGGGGTGAGTGGGTTAATGGTTCCAACCAGTAATTACCAGCATCACATCAGCTTGTGTGTGTGTGAGAGTGTGTGTGTGTGTGTGTGTGTGTGTGTGTGTGTGTGTGTGTGTGTGTGACGTGTGTGTGAGATAGAGTGGGGGGGGGGGGTGAGTGGGTTAATGGTTCCAACCAGTAATTACCAGCATCACATCAGCTTGTGTGTGTGTGTGTGTGTGTGTGTGTGTGTGTGTGTGTGTGTGTGAGATAGAGAGAGAGGGGGGGTGAGTGGGTTAATGGTTCCAACCAGTAATTACCAGCATCACATCAGCTTGTGTGTGTGTGAGAGAGTGTGTGTGTGTGTGTGTGTGTGTGTGTGTGTGTGACGTGTGTGTGAGATAGAGTGGGGGGGGGGGGGGAGTGGGTTAATGGTTCCAACCAGTAATTACCAGCATCACATCAGCTTGTACTTACACTAGTTGTACTTACACTAGTTGTATTTGCGGGAGTGAGCATGCTCGTTAATTCCCGCCTCCTAAGATATGTTTGTCATACCGTGCTTTGAAACTATGCACTGATGGTGCAGACACAACTTCGGCTGGCAATTTGTTCCACCCACTAATCGAGTTGGTAGGAAATCTTTTACTTTTCAGATCAGATTTACTATTAAGCACTTTTAGTTTGTAGCCGTGACCTCTTGTTCTCTCACCTCTATCCCTCTCTATGAAGTTTTCTTGGTCGATTTTGTCAATACCTCTAACACATTTGTATATCTGAATTTGCTGTCCTCGTTTCCTTCTCTGTTCCAGTGTAGGTGTGTGTGTGTGTGTGTGTGTGTGTGTGTGTGTGTGTGTGTACTATGGTGTGTACAGTATTTGTATTTGTGTGTAATTTTGTTTATCTCACTCTCACACTCTCTCTCTCTCTCTCTCTCTCTCCTCTCTCTCTCTCTCTCTCTCTCTCTCTCTCTCTCTCTCTCTCTCTCTCTCTCTCTCTCTCTCTTGCTCGTTCGCTCACACAATTGCGCGTGTGAGTGTGTGTGTGTGTGTGTGTGTGTGAGAGAGAGAGAGAGAGAGAGAGAGAAAAAAAAAGTTCATGTGTGTGTGAGAGCGAGAGAGAGAGCCTGTGGGAAAAAGATGAGTGCGTGTGTTCATGACTGTAAACATCTGCTAGGGTCCCTCCACGCAATCATGTGTACGAGTGAGTGAGTGAGAGGTTGTGTGTGCGAGTGTACGTGAGTTAGTGGTCATGCTAGCGGTCATGAACCTTGTGGGGGGTAGGAAGGGAGGTGAGAGGAGAGGGGGGGGGGGGGGGTCTGGGTGGACGGGGAGGGAGAGTCAAACGTGAGAAAAGATGAAAGAATTAGTACAACAATTTGCTTGCGAATTTATGTAGAAATTAGATGGTGAATTTAAAGTTAAAAATAAGATCGTGACTTTAAATAAATGCAAAATGAAGTCGAAACATTAAACCTACAAATGAGTAGGAAAATATCATATTAATTAATGGAGTGGAAGTATTAAATGTATATACAAGGGGAAACTTTTAGGTGAAGATATTATATAAACATCTTTAGTAATATAGGGACCGATATATAATTCGGAATGTAAGGCAAGATGTAGATGGTAAAGTTAAAACTGGATGACAAATTGTGATGTACTGGTACCGGTATGAAGCCATATCAGTAACTCTTGCGAAATAGTGCCCTTGCTGCAGTATCTCACGGTTTGGCCCAGCTTAACCTAACCTAACCAAACATAACCTAACCTAACCTAATCAAACCTAACCTAATCAAACATAACCTAACCTAATCAAACCTAACCTAACCTAATCAAACATAACCTAACCTAATCAAACATAACCTAACCTAATCAAACATAACCTAACCTAATCAAACATAACCTAACCTAATCAAACATAACCTAACCCTAATCAAACATAACCTAAC
>JBAKBP010032377.1:0-23219 GCA_037953745.1 Lithodes maja
GGTGTCACTATGTACTATACCGTGCTTTGCTGAATACCACAGCAAGCAGGAGTACTAACTAATAATCATAGTGAAAGTACCAAAGACTGACAATATGTATGTATATAGGCAACAAGTGGAAATAAAACAATGTACAGGTGTATTGTGATAAAAAAATCATGTATTATGAAAACATATATAAATAAGTGAAAAAAGACACAATAAATTGTATATAAAACGTTTACAAAGCATATAACTAAGTGAAAGTGACACATGACATAATATTAGATGGCCAAAGTATAATAAACACCTGTGATAACGAATAATCAGTGCCTAATATAACAATAACCTACCTCAATTACTCATAAAAACTACGGTATCGAGTGAAAATGTGAAATATTTGTTACAATCATAGCCTAATAAACATATTTTATATAATTGGACTCCAAATAACTATAATAACATCACTATCAATACATAAAATCGCCTCCGGGAGGTAAAAGGTTTTGCGCGACGAGTGGCTAAGAAAACAGTAGGTTAGCCGAGCCGGGGCCTGGGCAAAGGCGACGCATCCGAACGCGGGATGATTTTCACGCATAAAAATCACTCCACTTCCCGCGCTCACCATTATGCAATCACTTGGGCTAGAGACCTCTACTCAACGGCATTCTACACATGAAGGTTTGTGCTACATTTTTCTGTTTTTTTTATAACTTTGTGTAATGTATTTCAGGAGTAACATGTGAATCAACAGGGACCAAAATTCCTGAAAACCCCCGGACACAAAGTACAGTCACGATATTCCCTAGCCGGGGTCGGAGGGTTAAGCGTCGGTCAAATTGTACAGGTTTCGTAATTTTTATCTGTTGTTCTTTCTAACTTTTTCATATTTTATTTATAGCTAGAACTTACGGACTTAGGACTTGAGACTTACGGAAGCGAAGCATGGACGTTGGTGGAGAGACTCGGCCCAAGAGTGAGAGCTAGAACTTACGGACTTACTACTTACGGAAGCTAAGCATGGACGTTGGTAGAGAGACTCAGACCAAGAGTGAGAGGGGTGGAAATAAGTTACTTGAGAAGTGCGTGTAGAGTTACATGGAGGGATAGACGGACGAATGAGGACATAAGAGGGAGGTGTGGTGTGGATGTAGATATGCTGGAAAGTGTGAAAAGGAACACCTTGAGATGGGTCGGCCATATGGAACATATGGGAAGCGAGAGAATGACTAAGAGGGTGTATGAGAGTGAGGTGCAAGGACAGAGAGGGAGAGGCAAACTGAGAGAGAGGTGGAAGGATGGAGTGAAGAAGTATATGAATGAATGCGGTGTTGGTTGTTGTTGTCGTTGTTTTTCCCCAAGCTGCCTGGCCGAACAGCCCCAAGGCCCCGAGCAAGGCCAAGGCCATAACCGAGCGCCCCCACAGAACCCCCCCCCCCCCCCCCCCCCACGCCGACCACAATAAAGCCTGGGTGACCGAAGCCACTCCATGGCGGGGAGCTGAGGAGGGTGCGGAAACGCCCGGGAAACCAAAGCCCCACCCAGGGCCCTGTGCCTCTCAGCAATTATGAAGAGAAAGTTGAGGGGCAAAGGAAAGATGTGACGCTTTGGCTTCCAATCTTGGTAGATTAGGAGGTCAATCCACGCAAGAGACGTCGTCACTTGAGATCTAGAAAACATACAAGTAAAAGGAACAGTCGGAGTAAGCTATGGGTATGGCAGAGATCGCTCAGTTCTCACTCTGATAGACCAGCCCATCACCAATGCGGTGTTGGTTGGGAGGAGTGGCGTCGACTGAGTGGGGACAGAGGTGCATGGGGGCGTTTAGTTCGTAGCCACCCCTTCGGGGATCACAGCGTCAGGCAATAGATAGATAAATAGATAAAAAAAAATCTTCAGCTTAGGAAGATTCTATCAGAGCAAAAGTGTTATTAAACTATCAGTTAACCCTTTCAAGCATATTCGCTGACCTATACGCTATCTTGCATTCCACTTTATTTAATAAAAAAATATACTACCTGTATATTCATATTCTTGTTTCACCAACCTACCAATTAACTTACAAATAAACCTAATTAATGAAATCAATGACACTAATGAATACATGTGGTACTCCAAGGACTCGAACCTATGATACTCATACAGAAATTCTGCGCACTAACCAGTACGCTATCAATAAAAGTGAACTAAACAGAATTGCTTCCTCAAAGTGCTCATTCCTCTAGACTTGTGGCTTAGTAGCTGAACCCGAATGATAGTTAAAGATGCCAAACTAATAGCTTAGTTTTTTATGTTACCGAGGAGCAAACAGAACTTTTTGTTTGTTTATTGTTTGGTCCATCCATACAACTTTATGGTGCTGTTTGCATTTGTATGTTTGACTAATCATTAGTTTATTTTATATATTTTTTGTGACTATCCATGTGCAGTATGTGGGAAGTACTGTACAGTAACTCAATTCAATGTTGCATCTGTAGTGACTTGGTACACAAGAGATGTAGTGGGGCTAGAGGACCTTTGATAAGAATCATAGACTTTGAATGTGAAGTATGCAAGGGAGATAGTGTGTTAAATGACCCGTCTGTTAGTGTTGATTTCGACAGTGTAACGCTGGAGTGTGTGAATAAATTCTGCTATTTGGGCGATACGGTTTCTGCCGAAGGTGGAGCTGAAGCTGGCTGGGAGAAGTTTACAGAGCTATTGCCACTCCCAGTTCACCTTGAAGGGAAGGCGTATATCTCGTGTGTTAGGGAGTGCGATGACCTATGCCTTGTAGACGTGGCTGGGTAAAGCGGAGGATAACAATAGAATGGAACGGATTGAGAAGAGAATGGGGGAGATGGATATGTGGGGTTAACCTCAGGGACGGGGTATCGAGCGAGGAGTTAAGAAGGCGTCTGGGCATTAAGAGTATCAGTGAAGTGATTCGCACGAGCCGACTTGGTTGGCTTGTATATGTGGAGAGAATGGATGATCAGAACTGAGCGAAGAAATACCAGGCTGTGGACGTGGGGGGAGCTGCGCATAGGGGTAGACCTAGAATGATGTGGGATCAGGTACTCCGGTCCGATCTCAAAATATAGAACTTGACAACGGAGGCAGCCCTTGACAGGGCCGCCTAGAAAGCCGCCATTTAGGACGTGAAACTGTACCAACATTCTCTGTGGACAAAATGGTCTTTAAACTTGTATGTATGTAAGTAGTTTAACCAGACCATCTAGGCACAAAAAGAGAGGAAAATCATTAGTGAATACATATTGTAATATTGTTGCTACTCGGTGGCTTACGAAAATGCAAATCTATCTATTGCCTGACGCCGTGATCCCCGAAGGGGTGGCCACGAACGAACCGCCCCATGCACCTCTGTCCCCCGTCAGTTGACGCCCCTCCTCCCAACCAGCACCGCCTTCGTCCATATACTTCCTCACTCCACCCTTCCACCTCTCCCTCTCGGTCCTTCCACCTCGCTCTCGTGGAAGGACATGCACATAAGATGGTGAATTTAAATTTCCCATAACGGCCCACTATAATTGACATTGGTGGAATACCACTTACGGAAATTATTTT
Organism: Lithodes maja; assembly: GCA_037953745.1. NCBI lineage: Eukaryota > Metazoa > Arthropoda > Malacostraca > Decapoda > Lithodidae > Lithodes > Lithodes maja. The sequence continues at coordinate 3,547 of JBAKBP010032377.1, forward strand.
GCATTTAGGTTAGAATATGAGCGTAGTTTGCACAGCACCTCCCTCCCCTGCACACCACAGTAACCACACTACCCTACACTAGAGACCTTATATAGTCTATTCATTATAATTAGGACAAACATCTTGACTACTAACCTCTATAACTCCCAAACAACTAAATTAATCAAGCTAATATTTTTACCATTTGGGATTAATCAGCTAGGGCCAAGGTGTGGAAATTTACCGTTCATTTGCTGCGGGCCGTGGCATGGTTGGTAGCGCGGCTGATTGCTGATCAAAGGGTCGGCAGTTTGATCCCACCCCGTGCCATTGGTAGATGTCAAGAGTTTGGACACTCATGTCTACTGATTTGTGGGAAATGTCCAGTAAAGTCCCTGTAACAAGGGCACGCCCGAGCCCTGTCAATCAAGGGAGTGTATTGCGTTAAAAATCTGCATATATATTTATTAGAGAACAATTTCAATTAGTTGTTTGGCCTCATTATTAATTTGTAAATCAGACAAACATGGTCCAAAATCACAAGATAAATGACAATAAATAATTTTCATTTAAAGTCTTGATATTCAGGAATGTAACTACAATTTTAACTGAGGAATGACTGTACTAAGGCTATACCCTGTTCCAAATTGGTAGGCCAGAATAACTAAAAAAGGGCTAGAGCAAAAGGGCTGTATATTTCCACACCTATTCCCTGGCTGACCCTTCCCAAATGCTAGACATACTAGCTTGATTACTCTATTCGTATGTGATTTATAGAGGTTAATGGTCAGTTGCCCAAATAAGTGATGTCATGGCACCAAGTATATTTTGATCAATAATTGGAATCAGCACTTTCAAAACATTATTTCATAATTTTGAGTGAGATATACAGAGATGTTTCTACCTTTACACACCCTATTTAACATATGACACACTAATTACAGCGCACAGCGAGCCAAACTTAATGACAGCCGAGACACGACTTATTTGGCCGACTGTTCAAGAGTTTTGGCCTATTTACTTGGAACAGGGTATAGGCTAGCTTATCTCTACTTCACACTTAAGGGGGGTGACCGGCTTTTTTCTCTTGTGTTCTCTCTTTCTCTGGCTTGTATCCATTTGGCCCCATTCAGCCAACTATTTTAAGACGTTTATCTCCATCTAGGTGTCGATTTCTTCCTGGCTAGCGATAGCGAGCCAGCATTATATGAAGAAATCCGGCTTCGCCGGAGACATTTTTCTATCGAAAAATGTACAAATTTAGCCTGCTGTCAAAAACATTAAAAAATATGCTGGCTTGCTACCGCTCACCAGTAAAAAATTGACACCTGGATGGGGATAAAGGTCTTAAAACAGTTGGCTGAATGGGGCCAAATGTATACAAGCCAGGGAAAGAGAGAAAAGGAGATACAAATAGCAGGTCACCCCCCTTAAGAGAGCAATGGTCTGTACTGCACTAATTTGTTTTACCATTTTGCTTCTTATAAGTTTTAAGTATTTTGGCTTATGCAATTATCCCTTTGAAGATTATGGCGCATTTTGACAGTTTATTCTGGCTATCATAAAACGATTATATACAGCTTAAGAAAGATCACTGGGAATTATAAGAGTGAAGACTCAAATTCTCCATTAACATTCTGACTTCCATATCAATCTATTGCCGAACGTCGTGATCCCCGAAGGGGTGGCCACGAATGAACTGCCCCCATGCACCTCTGTCCCCAGTCAGTTGACGTCCTTCCTCCCATCCAGCGCTGCTTTCACGCGTTTACTTCTTAACTCCATCCTTCCACCCTCTCTCGGTTTACCTCTCCCTCTCTGTCCTTCCACTTCACTCTTGTACACTCTCTTAGTCATTCTCTCGCTTCCCATACGTTCCACATAGTCAAACCATCTTAAGGTGTTCCTACCACAGATCCTTCCTAAGCTGCACAAAATTGTCTAAGTATAGCTAGAATAAAATTTAAAAGACTTGAGTGAAAAATGCATAATAATACGTGGCAGCAGCTGCAATGAAATTTAAAGTATATAAATTTAAATAAATAAAATAAAAGTGATTTAGATTGAAATGGTTAAATGGAGACTAATATTGTTGACTGTTGTTGTTTGCAGATTGTGCCCAACTTGGTGCGGATCCTGAAGAACCTTATTATGGCCGGGTACTCTCCCGAACATGACGTTCAAGGAGTTTCAGACCCCTTCCTACAGGTTAGTAGTAGTAGTAGTAGTAGTAGTAGTAGTAGTACTACTACTATTATGTGTTGTTGCTCCCCAGGCTGTCTGGCCAAACAGCCCCAAAGCCCTGAACAAGGCCAAGGTCATAACCGAGCGCCCCCACAGAACCCTCCCTGCCTACCACAAAAAAGCCTAGGTGACCGAAGCCGCTCACAGGCGAGGAGCTGAGGAGGGCGCGGAACCGCTCGGGATACCGAAGCCCAACTCGTGGCCCTATGCTCCTCAACAATTATGAAGGGAAAGTTGACGGGCAAAGGAAATTTGTGACTCTTTGTCTCCCAGTCTGCCAACTTTGAGAGTTGGCAGTAGGGAGGTCAATCTATGGAAGAGATGCCGCCACTTGAGATCTAGAAAATATATACCGTATGTTAAAAGAACAGTCAGAGTAAACTATGGGTATGGCAGAGAATGCTCAGCTCTCACTCTGATAAACCAGCCCATCACCACAGTAGTACTAGTAGTAGTAGTATGCAGACTTTCTTCTGGAGTGTGTTCTTCACCAGGTTAACGTAAAGGGTAGTCTTGTGACCATGAAGAGAGATTGCATTTGTAGCTGGATTTGTATCAATGCTGTTAAAAAGTTGATTATGTATGTTAATAAACAGTATGTACAGTATGTAGATAGGCCTATTGAAAGAAGTGATAATATGCTAAAATATACTTACTCAATATAACACCATCTATTAATTTTAAAACCAAGATTTCTTTATCCCAATCTGAAAAAGAAAAGATCAGATTATAGTATTTTTGTTTTTGTGTGTTCATTGTTTTCTGTTGTGTTATCCCTATTCTGGCTCTGTCTTGAGTTCCCCCCCCCCTCCCCCCAAAAAATAGGAAGAGTGGGGATTGGGCCTGAGTACTGTATATAGATAGATAGATTTATTATTATACATTTTGTCTAATATATCTTTATCCATGGTTGGTATAGGTAAAGATCCTGAAGCTGCTGCGGCTGCTTGGTTGCGGTGACAGCGACGCCTCCGAGACCATGAACGACATCCTGGCACAAGTGGCTACCAACACCGAGTCATCAAAGAACGTGGGTAACGCCATCCTCTACGAGACCGTCCTATCCATCATGGACATCAAGAGCGAGAGTGGACTAAGGGTACGTTGTATTATAGTCTGTTCAATATAATTAGGCCAGAATCTGAGTCAAACCGGGACATTTTGGTGTGATCTTACAGTAGACGTTCTGGAAGAGACCCTTCTAGACCTGTACAGTCGCGCTAATAAGTGATGTCTCGGCACCATGTATGTTTTGATCAATAAGTGGTATCGGCAATATCTAAGTTTCATTTCTTCATATCGAGTGAAATATACAAACATGTTGCTACATTTAGCCACCCTATTCAACATCTGACAGACATTAATACAGCACAGAGCAAGCCAAACGTAATGACAGCTGGGATATGACTTATTAGCGCGACCGTACATTCAGTTCTGGCCCCGCACCAGAGTGGTGGTTGTGGCAGTCAATACAATTTTATCATAATTTACTTTTGCTATATAAAATTAAAAAATAGATCTAGTCTACTCCAAGCCTTGTCTAAATTACGCTCAAACGTTTGTAAAGATTCTGATGATTGGATTGAATACGAGATACAGATATTCCTCACTTAAAGTCGCCTCATTTTAACCCTGTCCGACATATGTTGCTAACTTACTGACGGGGTGGCGGAGCCACCCTTTTCCCTCACAACACTCTCTCTGACACTGAGGTGCCGGTAGAAGTCGGAGGTATTTGGGGTTGCCACCAACCGACAGATTCTGATCTAACTTACCTAACTTACTGAGCTCAATATGACGCAAATGTGTCCTATAACTTATTAATTGAGCTACTTCACTAAGTTCATATGACGCGATCGCGTCATATGATACTCTTGGGAATACCGCCATATGACGCGATCGCGTCATAGATGTCGGAGGTGGTTAAGTGGTTTCATTATTACACTGTTCATTGATTAGGGATCAAAATTCACTTAGTTGATATGCTTCATTATTAGGTTGTAAATCAGACAGAAATGGCCAACCCCCCAAAAATGAAAATAAACCTATCTCCCCTTAACTTTGTATTGTGTTATGTTTGTTCAGGTCCTAGCCAAAAACAAACAAACAATTGACCTCTTGCGAGTTTCCGGCTATATGGAAGTTGGCGCTTTAGGTATCGATATTTTGTAGAATTATATACGCTAAGAGAGTTTCTGGTGGTTAGAAAAATTGCTCTATTTGGTTTTATGTATTTTTATATGATATACAACCACATTTTACCCGGTAATTCTGCTAGTTCACTGCTCAATAGGTGGCGTTCTGAGAGTGAGGGTCTGAGTCTGGAGGGTGAGACGGTGAAGCACTTGAGCGAAGCAACCAGCCGCTTCAGAGATGGAGCTGCTTTGAGCCATGATGGATGCTTCGCATGTCTCGCTCCCCAGACTGGAACAAGACCTCACTCAGCCTATGCCCGAGAGGGAGTAGATGGAATATAGAAAAAAAAAAAAAAAAAAAAAAAAAAATGTGTAAAAAAAATCCAACTTTTTTTATACCCTGAAACTCGCAAGTGGTCAATTATCTCCTCCCTAACTTTTGTGTTTGTTTAGGTCCTGGCCATCAACATCCTGGGACAGTTCCTGCTGAACGGCGACAAGAACATCCGGAACGTTACCCATAACAACCTGCTCAGTCTAATAATCTCGTAACTAATGGGGCTAAACATGAGAGAGAAGGGGGTGGGTACAGAAAACCCCCCACAACAAAACTAATATCTAACTCCAGAAAAAAGAAAAAAAATCTCCTTCCTAACTTTTGTTATGCTGTTTTTTTTTTTTTTTTCAGGTGCTAGCCAAAAACAATCAAACAATTATCTCCTCCCTAACTTTGTATTGTGTTGTGTTTGTTCCGGTCCTAGCCAAAAAATACAAACTATTATCTCCCTAATTTTGTATTTTGTTTGTTCAGGTTCTGGCCATCAACATCCTGGGACGGTTCCTGCTGAACGCGGACAAGAACATCCGGTACGTTGCCCTGAACACCCTGCTGAGAGTGGTCCACGCCGACAACAGTGCGGTACAGCGACACAGATCAACCATACTAGAGTGTCTCAAGGTAATACAACACAGATTTATAGGTACATTCTATGTGGTGGTTTTGTGGTTTTTATATTTCAAGATTGTATTTTACTAAAGCGTTATTTCCACGTACTGATTTTGATTCCTGTTTTGGTTTGTTATTTTGCAAGTTTGACATTGATAATTATAATGTAAAACTTGCAAAATAAACAAACCAAAACTTATACGAACACAGTAAAATGATAAAACAACTAATCAAAATCGCTACTTGGAAACAACGCTTAACCCTCTCACGTCCTGACGCAATTTTTGAGCCTACAGTATTAGGGATTCTTTAACCCTCCGACCCCGGCTAGGGAATATCGTGACTGTACTTTGTGTCCGGGGGTTTTCAGGAATTTTGGTCCCTGTTGATTCACATGTTACTCCTGAAATACATTACACAAAGTTATAAAAAAAACAGAAAAATGTAGCACAAACCTTCATGTGTAGAATGCCGTTGAGTAGAGGTCTCTAGCCCAAGTGATTGCATAATGGTGAGCGCGGGAAGTGGAGTGATTTTTATGCGTGAAAATCATCCCGCGTTCGGATGCGTCGCCTTTGCCCAGGCCCCGGCTCGGCTAACCTACTGTTTTCTTAGCCACTCGTCGCGCAAAACCTTTTACCTCCCGGAGGCGATTTTATGTATTGATAGTGATGTTATTATAGTTATTTGGAGTCCAATTATATAAAATATGTTTATTAGGCTATGATTGTAACAAATATTTCACATTTTCACTCGATACCGTAGTTTTTATGAGTAATTGAGGTAGGTTATTGTTATATTAGGCACTGATTATTCGTTATCACAGGTGTTTATTATACTTTGGCCATCTAATATTATGTCATGTGTCACTTTCACTTAGTTATATGCTTTGTAAACGTTTTATATACAATTTATTGTGTCTTTTTTCACTTATTTATATATGTTTTCATAATACATGATTTTTTTATCACAATACACCTGTACATTGTTTTATTTCCACTTGTTGCCTATATACATACATATTGTCAGTCTTTGGTACTTTCACTATGATTATTAGTTAGTACTCCTGCTTGCTGTGGTATTCAGCAAAGCACGGTATAGTACATAGTGACACCTGGCACTCCACACACTGCATGGTGGTCTTTTTGTGCTTCCTCGGCCTCACCTGGCTGTTCCAGCAGACATGGCACCGCCTTCTGCTAATGGTGACTCCATCTCGTTCCAGAGGCAGGTAACAGAGCTTGTGCACATTTAGATACTGTGCACACTGCAGGCGGTCCTGAACGGGGCGCCCAGGTTGTGCCACTGCCCTCTGTGGAGCTAGAGCGGGGGCAGCACGCCCACGAACTTTGGCGGCGCGCACCCTAGGGCGGCCAGGAGCGCGACGGCGCCCAGGCCCAGCCCGGCGGCCAGCCCGGCGGCCAGGGCGGCCAGGAGCACGACGGCCCTGGGCAAAGCGTCTGGGTTGAGGGTCGTCGATGTCCATAAAGTCGTCGTCATCGTCGTTGTCGTCAGAGCCGTCATCTTGCCCTGACGGTGGACCCAGGTAATCATGGCCAGAGTCATCTGTGAGGTGCCCTTCTTCTTCAGAGCCCCCCTCATAATCTCGCGGGGAACGAATGATGCGTGGGCGGCGTGTAGGTCGGCGAGGTGGGGAAGGAGTGGGTAAATAGGCCGAAAGTGGGGGGTCCTCAACCCTAGGGAGTGCTGGTGGTGGTGGGGAAGAATGGCGGGAGCCTGGGGCAACTTGGGTGGCGTGGGTAGATAAGGAAGACAATGGCGGGTCAACCTCAGCCTCCCGCTCAGCCTCACTATCATCACTTTCATCGTCATGGTCAAATCCACTAAAAAAGGCGTATCTTTCATGGATTTCGTCTACATCGTCAAAATCTTCACTATAGTGAGACTGATAAGACTCGGAGCTATCACTACCCAACTCATCAACACTATTTTGGCCTTCACCACGTTCATAACTCCTCAAAGCTATCTCAATACCTCCGGGAGTCAACGCATCTTGTACGTGCCTTTGCGTTAGGGCGCGACGAACATGGGCAGGCGTCGAAGGGAGCGTAGAATCGGACACAAGGGAATAACTTTTTGGGCTAGTATCCATGTTGGCGGCAGGGTAGAGACTGTTTTGGTGGCGTACATGCTGTCTGGTGGCGTCGCCTAGCGACGCCTGGTGACCACGGAGCGAAATTTTTACGCGCGCCATTCGAAAGCACACACGCAAGCAATGGTACAGTGTTGTACCACCCGGGTTCCTCGGGCCAAAAAAAAATGGTACACACGTGTACCACCCGGGGTCTAAGGGTTAAAGCCTTTGTTACCGTCCGGGGTATTTATAAACCTTTAGTTTATTTACTTCAACCTCTGCAGTCGTCTTTGAGTTAGATGTGGGCAGAAAACTAATTTTGGAGAGGTAATTATAAGAGTGAGAGTAATCTATTTCTTATTGCTAATCTGGCAACCTCTGTGTAATAATATCATAAGGATGTGAGAGGGTTAAGTAAAATAATAATTTATAAATAAAAGAACACGATCCACCACATAGGGTGTACATTACTACATGAGCAAGTTAATCTGTTTCCAAAGCAAACTAATTGCACAATATTAGATCCACTTGCACAATCTGATACTATTATTCCTTTTGTTTTCAGGATGCGGATATCTCAATCCGGAAGCGGGCGATGGAGTTGTGCTTTGCCCTGATCAACGGCAACAACATCCGCACCATGATGAAGGAGCTGCTACTGTTCCTAGAGAAGGCCGAGCCAGAGTTCAAGGCCACGTGTTCCTCCAAGTGTGTGTACGCCGCGGAACGTTACTCCCCCAACGTCCGGTGGCACATTGATACTCTCCTTAAAGTGGTCGACGCAGTAAGTTTATTAGATACTTTTCTTATATATACTGTGTTGGTGGTGTAATGGTTTAGGTGCTTATGTTCTGGGTGTGGTGTCCCGAGTTTGAATCCCGGGAGGACCATATGCTTTTACAGTAGTAGTTTATTCAAGTACAGTACATTGGGGTTTGTAATTGATGATTAATGTTAAGAACGGGGTGTTACTTATATACCTGTACACTCACGGAAAAAAACAATGTGTTTTACGATCCAACCCTAAACTATGTGACTAAAAGTAAACCTGATTTCCTCAGGCGGGTAACCACGTGCCAGACGACGTAGTATCCTCGACCATCCAGCTGATCTCTGAGTCACGGGGAGAGCAGGCCTACGCTGTGGGGGAGTTGTGGCGACACCTATCCGTGGTCCAACTAGAGTACCAGCCAGTCATACAGGTCTCCACGTGGTGCATAGGAGAGTTTGGAGACATGCTGCTCAATGGTCAGTTATACATACAACAGACATACAAGTTACTTACTTACGGTGCAGGCATATAGCCGCCTATTTCTGACATATTAGGGCTCATTCAGGCACTCCTGATTGATTAGGCAAGTGTCTGAATGAAATTAAATATATTCAGATGAAAACTAGAAGAAAATAGCTTCAAAATGACGCCAGCACGAGCTTTGTAGCTCCCGGGGTTCACCCGCAGCACCTACCATAGACATTCGCTAAAATTAGCAATTCTCGCTAATGTCGCGCTATTTTTGCCTTTGGCAGCACTGTATATCTAGTGAGACTCTGACTCAGAGCCTTCAGTGTACCGGCCGGCTGGCTGAGGGAAGGACGGGTGGCCTGTCGCTCCCTCGCACTCGATTTTACAGGCTTTAACCCTTCGACCCCGGGTGGTACACGTGTGTACCATTTTTTTTTGGCCCGAGGAACCCGGGTGGTACAACACTGTACCATTGCTTGCGTGAGTGCTTTTCGAATGGCGCGCGTACAAATTTTGCTCCGTGGTCACCAGGCGGCGCTACCAGACAGCATGTACGCCAGTCTCTACCCTGCCGCCAACATGGATACTAGCCCAAAAAGTGATTCCCTTGTGTCCGATTCCACACTCCCTTCGACGCCTGCCCATGTTCGTCGCGCCCTAACGCAAATGCACGCACAAAATGCGTTGACTCCCGGAGGTATTGAAATAGCTTTGAGGAGTTATGAACGTGGTGAAGGCAAAAAAAGTGGTGATGACTTGGGCAGTGATAGCTCCGAGTCTTACGAGTCTCACTATAGTGAGGATTTTGACGATATAGAAGAAATCCGTGAAAGAGACGCGGTTTTTATTGGATTTGAGCATGACGATGAAAGTGATGATAGTACTGAACGTGACATAGTTGTGCAAGGTGATGAGAGTCTAGTGAGAGTGAGCGAATGGGACAGCACTAGGTCGACTGCCAAGTTTAGGTTGAGTGACACGACACCTAGCCCTTCGCCAGCTAAATCCCCATTCAAGATACGTTTCTATAAGAAACAAGTGCTCAAAAAGGCGGCCGCGGCAGCCAGGAAAGAGGCCCTAAAACTTGGTGAGGGAGCAGTGCGTGAGGGTGCCAGTGAGGCTGCGCGTGAGGCCGAGGTTGACCCGCCATTGTCTTCCTTATCTACCCACGCCACCCAAGTTGCCCCAGGCTCCCGCCATTCTTCCCCACCACCACCAGCACTGCCTAGGGTTGAGGAACCCCCACTTTCGTCCTATTTACCCCCTATTTCCCCCGAGAGGAGACATAGTACTAAAGAAAAGGGAAAAGGGAGAAAATATGTCAAAAAAGGAGCTACAAGTAGGCGCTCTTTGTTCGAGGCTCCCGCGGCTTCCACCCCTGCGGCTTCCACCCCTGCCGCTCCCAGCCATACGCCCCCGCAAGTTTCCCCAGGGTCCACCCCACCTCTCCAGCCTACAACAGAGGTTCCTGATGATGTGTTTGACCTCGCATCCATACCTGCACCTACAGACACTGAACCAGTGCTGTCTAAGACTCGTCGTAGGCCAAGGAGCCCCGAACCTCTGTATGAAGATGACAGAGCCTCATCTCCCACTCCTTCCCCACCTCGCCGACCTACACGCCGCCCACGCATCATTCGTTCCCCGCAAGAATATGAGGGGGGCTCTGAAGATGAAGGGCACCTCACAGACGACTCTGGCCATGATTACCTGGGTCCACCGTCAGGGCAAGATGACGGCTCTGACGACAACGACGATGACGAATTTATGGACATCGACGACCCTCAACCCAGACGCTTTGCCCAGGGCCGTCGTGCTCCTGGCCGCCCTGGCCGCCTGGCTGGCCGCCGGGCTGGGCCTGGGCGCCGTCGCGCTCCTGGCCGCCCTAGGGTTCGCGCCGCCAAAGTTCGTGGGCGTGCTGCCCCCGCTGTAGCTCCTCGTCAGCGTCGCCAGAAGGACGGATTTTATGTTTTCAACTGGCAGGATGTGGCTGCTGATCAAGTCATTGACCCTGATGTAACCCCTTTTGATGAGGTACAGGATGCTCCAGGAGTTACCCCAAGTTTTCCTGCAGGCCCCAATGCTCGACCACATGAGCTTTTTGAGGCTTTTTTTGATAAGGAGGTTACTGACTTTGTCATAAAAGAGACAAATAAGCATTACCAAATCCAGGTTAACTTTTTTGGCAAGGTGACCAAGGGCCACATGAAGCGGTGGACCCCAGTGACTCATCCCGAGTTCATGGTGTTCCTGGCAATCACCATGCTAATGCCTCATGTGAAGAAGCACAGGTTGGCTGACTATTGGATCACCAAAGATCTAATATCCACCCCTGCCTTCGGGAAATACATCTCTCGGGACCGGTACCTCGACATCCTCGGAGCGCTCCATCTTGTCACCAACACCGACATGCATCTCCCTGACAAACTGTGGAAAATTAGGACGTTGTACGAGATGATGAGAGAACGTTTCACGTCCTACTTCATGCCCTTCTGCAACGTCTGTATTGACGAGTCTCTTGTGCTGTTCCGGGGAAAGCTGAGCTTCAGGCAGTACATCCCCTCAAAGAGACATCGCTTTGGTATAAAGTTCTTTGTGCTGTGCGATTGCAAAACTGGCTATGTCCTGGACTTCCTGGTCTACAGCGGGAAGGAAGGGGACGTGGCAATAGACCCCCTCATTGGCTTTGGCGGAGCAGTGGTTCAAGCCATGATGAACCGGTACTTCGAAAAGAATCACGTCCTCTACACGGACAACTACTACACGTCCCCCACTCTCTCAAAGTACCTCCATGAGCGCCAGACGGGGACTGTAGGCACAGTTAGAGCAAAAAGGAAGGGCATGCCAAGTTTCCCTCCTAAAACAAAGAAAGGAGATGTCTTCAAGAAGAAGTCGGGACCCATTCTGGCTATCCACTGGCACGACCAGCGGAAGGTCAACATCCTGAGCACCGTCCACAAGGGGGAAATGGTTGAGACTGGCAAGGTGGATCGCCGCACCAAAGTCAGGGTGACCAAGCCCGATGCTGTCCTGGACTACAACATAAATATGAGGCTGGTGGACAAGTCCGACATGCAGATAGGCTTCATCGACTGTCTGCGTACCTCGTGCAGATGGTACAAAAAGTTCTTTCTGCACATGGTGGACATGTCAATGCTGAATGCCTATAATATCTACAGGCTTCGGAATCCGCGCACACCCAGGAAGTTCAGTAGCCTGCGGAGGTTCCAAAAACAGGTGTTGGTGGAGCTCCTGGACAGGTATGCTATGCCACAGAGGGCAGTGGTACAACCTGGGCGCCCCGTTCAGGACCGCATGCAGTGTGCACAGTATCTAAATGTGCACAAGCTCGGTTACCTGCCTCTGGAACGAGATGGAGTCACCATTAGCAGAAGGCGGTGCCATGTCTGCTGGAACAGCCAGGTGAGGCCGAGGAAGCAGAAAAAGACCACCATGCAGTGTGTGGAGTGCCAGCTGTCACTATGTGCTATACCGTGCTATGGTGAATACCACACCAAGCAGGAGTACTAACTAATAATCATAGTGAAAGTACCAAAGACTGACAATATGTATGTACTGTATATAGGCAACAAGTGGAAATAAAACAATGTACAGGTGTATTGTGATAAAAAAGTCATGTATTATGAAAACATATATAAATAAGTGAAAAAAGACACAATAAATTGTATATAAAACGTTTACAAAGCATATAACTAAGTGAAAGTGACACATGACATAATATTAGATGGCCAAAGTATAATAAACACCTGTGATAACGAATAATCAGTGCCTAATATAACAATAACCTACCTCAATTACTAATAAAATGTACCGTATCAAGTGAAAATGAGCATTATCAGTGAAAGTGACACTCTCTCAAGCATATTTACCAAAGTGAAAGTGACACACGAACTAATATTAGATGGCCAAAGTATAATAAACACCTGTGATAACGAATAATTAGTGCCTAATATAACAATAACCTACCTCAATTACTAATAAAATGTACCGTATCAAGTGAAAATGAGCATTATCAGTGACAGTGACACTCTCTAAAGCATATTTGTCAAAGTGAAAGTGACACAAGACCTAAGATTTGATGGCCAAAGTATAATAAACACCTGTGATAACGAATAATCAGTGCCTAATATAACAATAACCTACCTCAATTACTCATAAAAACTACGGTATCGAGTGAAAATGTGAAATATTAGTGAAAATGATAGCCTAATACACATATTTTATATAATTGGACTCCAAATAACTATAATAACATCACTATCAATACATAAAATCGCCTCCGGGAGGTAAAAAGTTTGGCGCGACGAGCCGCGGCCTGGGCCAAGGCGACGCATCCGAACGCGGGATGATTTTCACGCATAAAAATCACTCCACTTCCCGCGCTCACCATTATGCAATCACTTGGGCTAGAGACCTCTACTCAACGGCATTCTACACATGAAGGTTTGTGCTACATTTTTCTGTTTTTTTTATAACTTTGTGTAATGTATTTCAGGAGTAACATGTGAATGAACTTGTACCAAAATTCCTGAAAACCCCCGGACACAGAGTACAGTTACGATATTCCCTAGCCGGGGTCGGAGGGTTAACCCTCCAGGCCCGGCGCCCTTAGCTCGCGACTGTACTGTGGTACCGGGTGTTTTGGTGACTATTGGGCTATGTTCACTCACCTGTAACTCAATAAATAGGGCATGTATTGTTATGAATAAAAAAATAAAATGTTCCACAAACCTTCCTCTGTAGAATGCCATTGAGTAGAGGTCTCTAGCCCCAGTGGTTGCATAATGGCGAGCACGGGAAGTAGAGTGATTTTCGGTGGCAAATTCTTCTCGCGTTCGGATGCGTCGCTCCGGCCCCGGCTACCACGCACCTAGCCGCTTGTCGCGCCAGAGTGTTTACCTCCCATAGACGATTTTAGTGTTTGAGATTGACAATGTGATGTTTATTTAATATTTTTATAGTTATTTTGAGGCCAATTATATAAAGTATGTGTATTAGGGTATCACTGTCACTAATATTGCTCATTTTCACTCGATACCGTACGTTTTATTAGTAATTGAGGTAGGATATTGTTATATTAGGCACTGATTATTCGTTATCACAGGTGTTTATTATACTTTGGCCATCAAATATTAGGTCTTGTGTCACTTTGGTAAATATGCTTTAGAGTTTAGAGAGTGTCACTGTCACTGATAATGCTAATTTTCACTCGATACCGTACGTTTTATTAGTAATTGAGGTAGGTTATTGTTATATTAGGCACTGCTTATTCGTTATCACAGGTGTTTATTATACATTGGCCATCAAATATTAGGTTTTGTGTCACTTTCACTTAGTTATATGCTTTGTAAAAAAAATTTATACAATTTATTGTCTTTTTTTCACTGATTTCTATATTTCTATGGGTTCTAATCATATGAATGTCACTTATTATATACATTTATGTCACTTTCACATATTATGGTGTTATTGTATTTGTATCAATTTTCTCATAATACATTTGACTTTTTTATTAGAATAAATGGTTTTACTTCCACTTATTGCCTATATACGGTATATACATATTGTCACTGTCTTTGGTACTTTCACTATGATTAGAACTCCTGCTTGGAGTGGTAATCAAAGAGGCACCATTCAGGACAGAGTGCCACCTTGCACGCCACACACTCCATGGTGGACTTTTTATCTGACCTCGCCCTCAGCCTGGTGTTGTAGCAGACATGGCACCGCTTGTGCTGCTTTCTTCCTGCTGCTGTCTGAGGCAGGGAAATGAGCCTGTGCATATTCATGTAATATGCACAGTGCAAGCGGTCAGTAGCGGCGAGCCCAGCATGTGCCACTGCCCTCTGTGGCGTACCATACTTCTCCAGGAGCTCCTGCTTTTGGAACCTCAGCAGGCTATTGAACTTCCTGGGTGTGTTCTCATTCCGAAGCTTGTATATATTGTAGGCATTCAGAATGGACATGTCCACCATGTGCAGAAAGAACTTTTTGTACCATCTGCACGAGGTACGCAGACAGTCAATGAAGCCTATCTGCATGTCGGACTTGTCCACCAGCCTCATGTTGATGTTGTAGTCCATGGCAGCATCGGGCTTGGTCACCCTGCCTGGGTGCGGCGATCCACCTTGCCAGTCTCCACCATTTCCCCCTTGTGGATGGTGCTCAGGAGGTTGACCTTCCGCTGGTCGTGCCAGTGGATAGCCAAAATGGACCCCGACTTCTTCCGGAACACATCGCCTTACTTGGTCTTTGGAGGGAAAGGTGGCATACCCTTCCTTCTCCCTCGTACTGTGCCTACAGTCCCTGTCTTGCGCTCATGGAGGTACTTTGAGAGAGTGGGGGACGTGTAGTAGTTGTCCGTGTAGAGGACGTGATTCTTATGGAAATAGCGGTCCATCATGGCTTGCACCACTGCTCCGCCAAAGCCAATGAGGGGGTCCACAAGCACGTCCCCTTCCTTCCCGCTGTAGACCAGGAAGTCCAGGACATAGCCAGTTCGGCAGTCGCACAGCACAAAGACTTTTATGCCAAAGCGATGTCTCTTTGAGGGGATGTACTGCCGGAAGCTGAGCTTTCCCCGGAACAGCACAAGACACTTGTCAATGACGACCTTGCGGAAGGGCTTGAAGTAGGAGGAGAAGCGGTGTCGCATCTTCTCGTACAACGTCCTAATCTTCCACAGCTTGTCTGGGCAGTGGACGTCGGTGTTGGTGACAAGATGGAGCGCTGCGAGGATGTCAAGGTACCGGTCGCGAGACATATATTTCCCGAAGGCAGGGGTGGATATGAGATCATTGGTGATACAATAGTCAGGCAACCTATGCTTCTTGACATGAGGCATTAGCATGGTGAGTGCCAGGAAGACCATGATGAGTCACTTCGGTCCACTGCCTCATGTGGCCCTTGGTCACCTTGTCAAACATGTGGACCTGGAATTGGTGCTGCTTGTTGGTCTCCTTGATGACAAATCCGGTAACCTCCTCATCAAAAAAAGCTCATGTGGTGTAGCATTGGGGCCTGCGGGAAAGTGGGGGTAATTCCTGAACCCTCCTGTACCTCATCAAAAGCTGGCACATCAGGGTTGTAATCTTCCCCGTCAGCCAGGTCTTCCCACTGGAAAACGTAGAATAGGTCTTGGCGACTCACACGAGGAGCTCCAGGTGGTGGCCCAGCACGCCCACGGCCAACTCGGGAGGCGCGCGCCCTAGGGCGGCCAGGGCGGGCCACAGCACGACGCCCCCGGGCGGAGCGGATGGGTTGAGGGTCGTCCATGTCCATGTAGTCGTCGTCGTCAGAGTGGTCATCTTGCCCTGACAGTGGACCTATATAGTCATGGCCAGAGTCCTCTGTGAGGTGCCCTTCATCGTCAGCGTCATAATCTGGCGGGGAACGAGTGATGCGTGGGCGGCGTGCGGGGGGGCGAGGTGGGGAAGGAGTGGCAGGCGAGTCTATGTCCCCCCCGAGATTCTGGGCTCCTTTGCCTGCGACGAGTGGCAGGAAGCAATGTTCCACTGTCACTAGGCCCAGGTATTGGTGATGCGAGCTCAAAAACTTAGTCAGGAAGACATGTTGATGGCTGGAGAGGTGGGGAAAGTTGCGGGGGCGTATGGGTGGGACCGGCAGGGGTGGACGCCGCGGGAGCCTCGAACAAAGCCCGCCTAGTTTGTTGTCCTTTTTTTACATATTTCCTGCCTTTCCCCTTTTCGGCAGCAGTATGTCTCCTGTCGGGGGACCTAGGAGGCAAATAGGCCGAAAGTGGGGGGTCCTCAACCCTTAGCAGTGGTGGGGGTGGTGGGGAAGAATGGGGGGCGCCCGGGTAATCTTGGGTGGCTTGGGTAGATAAGGGAGACAATGGCGGGCGAGATGAGTCACCACGCTCACCCTCACTCACAGCCTCATCCTCACCAAGTCTTTTGGCTTCTTCCCTGGCTACCGCGGCCGCCTTCTCAAGTACCTGCTTCTTATAAAAGCGTAGCTTGAAAGGCGATTTAGCTGGCGAAGGGCTTGGAGTCGTGTCACTCAAGTGAAACTTGGAGATTGACCTTGAACTCTCCCACTCACTCATTTTCCCCACTTCACTCTTCACCTTCAACAGCTTCCGCGAAAGCTGTTACATCACCTTCATCACTTTCATGTTCACTCGCAAATCCCCTAAATTGAGTACCATTGTTACTGTCATCGCCATAATCACTAGACTTATAATTAGACGATTTATCACTGTCTTCATCATCAAAAATATGCTCTCCTTCAGCACGCCCATAAACTCTGTCTCCTCAATACCTCCTGGAGATAACACATTTAGGCGGTGTCGTCTGCGTAAGACGCGACGAGCTTGGGCGGGCGTCGTAGGGAGCACGGTATTGGACACAGCTGAATCACTTATTGGCGTACTATCCATGATTGTGTCGGGGTAGAGACTGATGCTGTGGCGTAGTTCACATCTGGTGGCGCTGGCTACCACCCCACAACAACAAAAATTTACGCGCGCCATTAGAAAGCATATACGCAAGCACCCGGAGCCTCAGAGCCCTACCGGGTTCTGCGGGGGATGTTTGTTATGGGTGCCTCAGAGCCCAACCGGGTCTGAGGGGTTAAGAGGCTTTAACCCTCTCACCACGGAAGGGCTCTTGAACGCCCATAAAAAAGCCTATAACAGGTACCCGGAAGGGCTCTTGAACGCCCAGTGGTTGAAAGCCTGTGAGCTTCGTGTGCGAGGCGTCGGTCCGACGCATGTAAACAAGAGCCGGCTGGACCGACACCCCGCATCTCCGGCCACAAGAAGGAGAGCGTCGCTTGTTCGTGTGTGCCTGTATGTTGTTGTTAAGTATCGAAAAGTAGTGTAAAGTGGCTGTTTTGGCCATAAAGTTATCTCCAATGAAATCATCATCACAACTCAACCAGTTGACTTAGAGAGCTCTACTTAATGCCATTCTACAGGTAAATAACACAGCTACGCTTGGGGATGCGCGGGAATGCGGGAAGCAGTCAGATTAACAAATATACGGTAGCCTAGCCTAGACGTTTTTCGGCCAAAACACCCGGGTTTCGAGGAATATATATATATAATACATAGCCGGGGCTGGAGGGTTAAAAGCCTGTAGATTTCTGTAAATTGCCATGGCATTCGGGAACGTCTCCCGCAGCATATGGGTTAACCCAGGAAGTGCGATATGCCTCACGGAAGGCACGGTATTTAAACATGTGTAGAAAGAACCCTTTAAATACTTTGCCAGTGCCAGGAAATGTCTCAAAATTGTATGACACATAGAAAGTAATAGTATCTCCCTATAGCAGATCTCCACTCCTCCTCCCCTTTATACCCCACCCCACCTCCCACCCTCAACTTGACCTTTTATTTTGTCTATTAAAGACCATTTTGTCCACAGAGAATGTGGTTACAGTCTCACATCCTAAATGGCGGCTTTCCAGGCGGCCCTGTCAAGGGCTGCCTCTGTTAAGTTCTTTTAGTTTGATATCGGACCGGAATACCTGATCCCACGTCATTCTAGGTCTACTCCTACGCGCAGCTCCCCCCACGTTCACAGTCCGGCATATCTTCACCCAGTTCTTATATACAGTGGTGCACCAACTTTCGCGGCCAATAGGGACCACCGAAAGTGGAGCGAAAGTGCGATTAGCGAAAGTTGGGGCATTGAGGTAATAGGAATTAATTTAATAGGGACCGGGCATGTACGAAAACTCACTCCCAAGTTGAACAAACCTAGGCAACCAATGACAAAGAATTGCTATACACCAACGAAAACTGGAATTGGTACACTTACTTTCAGGTACTCAATATTTTAATGAGTATAGTGCTGATTAGCAAGGCATAATGAATTACAGTTCTTATACTTCTTCTGAACCACCGCCATAGGCCTATGCAATGTTTTGGTAGAGTTCAGTTAGCGAACTTAGCGTTACGGTACGATACTGATGCTCCAACCGTATATGATACTATGAGGCGCATTTTGGCTCGAGCCAAAACTCAAGCAAAAATGCGCCTATAATTTGGACCAAGACATCAGTTTCAGTTAAGGCCACTAGATGGCATCATGGCGCCGCTTGAACCCAAAACAGTGCATTTGCAAATGGCGCCTATGGCGGTGGCACAGGTTAACCTTATAACCTTATGTCTAAGCATTGTAACCTATTATAATGCTTTGCTAATCAGCATTATAGACTCATTAAAGTATTGAATATCTGTAAGTAAGTGTACCAATTCCAGTTTTAGTTGGTTTAGCAATTCTGGGTCATTGGGTGACTAGGCTAGGTACGTTCAACATGAGTAGGCCTATTTGTAAGTACAAATAATTTTATTGAGTACAGTAGGGTCTCGTAAGATGCGAGTTTATGGTCGATGGATGCGACCCCATCTTACGATTTCGCATCTTACGATACACGTAAAAATACGGAAAAACGTTCCGCCTAAGGCTCGCATTTAAAAAAAAATGTTCGCATCTTAACCCTCCGTTCCCGGATGGGCTCTTGAACGCCCATAAAAAAGCATGTACCAGGTACCCGGAAGGCCTCTTAAACACCCATGACGTCACAGCCTGTGAGCTTGCTGTGCGAGGCGTCGGTCCGACGCATGTAAACAACAGCCGGCTGGACCGACGCTCCGCATCTCCGGCCACAAGAAGGAGAGCGTCGCTTGTTCGTGTGTGCCTGTATGTTGTTAAGTATCGAAAAGTGGTGTAAAGTGGCTGTTTTGGCCATAAAGTTATCTCCAATGAAATCATCATCACAGCTCACCCAGTTGACTTAGAGAGCTCTACTTAATGCCATTCTACAGGTAAATAACACAGCTACGCTTGGGGATGCGCGGGAATGCGGGAAGCAGTCTGATTAACGAATATACGGTAGCCTAGCCTAGACGTTTTTCGGCCAAAACACCCGGATTTCGAGGAATATATATATAATACATAGCCGGGGCTGGAGGGTTAAGGTTTCTCCTCGGATTTAGCCCACTTTGAGCCTCCGATTCGCAAATTATGGTCAGTCTCACAT
>JBAKBP010032378.1:0-23218 GCA_037953745.1 Lithodes maja
AGATGAAAACAAAATACATATTTATAATACTTATAGTACAACGGCTCACATAAACTAAGTTAGGAAACTCTACACAGACTACAGCCAAAGTTCCTGCCCTGACGATCCTAGCGAGAGTGGGGCCTGACTGGGCGTTCTGTACAGCATGCTCATACTCGACATGCGTCACACCTCCCCCAAGATTTTACTTGCTCAACCCTGAGCTAAAATCTGATATACAGAACCCCATCAAACCCCTCACACCCAGCGACCGCATGGCACTAAAACAACGCTGAGTTTATCACTAAAACACATCTTATAAAAAAAAAAATTCACATTTCATAACTCCTCCCAACAATAGTAAAAGACATAATATCATGCTCCCAGAGCGAGCTTACAGCAGCTCAGCCGTTTGATAGTTCGTGGACTACTCAAACTTTATAGGCTATGACAAACTTATACAATTATCTTCATCAAAAAGAAAGAGTTTTTATATGATTTTTATATTTTAATATGTTTTTTTCCGGCTGCACTATAAGGGCAGCCTATTTTCTTCTATACCAAACGCTCAACAATCCTGCTTTACGACCCAATACGCTGGGCTACAACCGCGAGCCAACAAGCACCAAGCGCAAAATACTACTCAAACCAAAGCAGGAGGCTACCCGTGTGTCAATCTCTTCGGGATCATACACCGTGATAGCCTACGACTGATCATCTACCCTCGATAAACAATCCGCAATCACATTGTCACATCCCGCAATATGCCGGATGTCCAGGTTATACTCCTGCAACATCAATGACCACCGGGTCAGTCTCATATTGCGATTGTGAAATTGATTTAGGAATCTCAAAGGGTGATGATCAGTGTAGATAACCACGACTGGGCCATAGGCTGGAACATACACCTCGAAGTGCCTGAGTGACAGCACAATCGCCAGTAATTCCTTTTCTATTGTAGAATAGTTCTTTTGTGCAGCATTGAACTTCTTAGAAAAGAAACTTACTGGGTGTTCCACACCTTCATTGTCTGTCTGTAGCAAGACGGCACCAGCCCCTACACCACTAGCATCTGTTGCCAGCTGAAAAGGCCTGTTAAAGTCTGGGGCCCTGAGTATCGGGTGAGTACACAGCAAATGCTTCACTAAATTAAAAGCCTTTTCACACTCAGGCGCCCACAAAAACTTTTTGTCTTTAGATAACAAATCTGTGAGAGGTGCCAACACCGTGGAGTAACCTTTTATAAAGCGTCTGTAGTAGCCTATCATACCCAAGAATCTCATGATCTGCTTCTTGGTGGTTGGGTGCGGAAATTTATTGATAGCCTGTACCTTGTTCTGAGGAGGGCACACCTGTCCCCTTCCCACTACAAACCCAAGGTACTGCACAGTGGCTTTTACGAAGTCACACTTTGCCAAATTTACTACCAGACTTGCTTCACTAAGTTTCCGGAACAAGGTCTCCAGGTGCTCACAATGGCTCTCAAAGTCGTCATCATAAATGATTACATCGTCCAAGTATACGGTGCAATTTGGAATGTCCTTGACAATTTCATTCATCAGGTTCTGAAACGTTGCTGGTGCATTCTTAAGTCCGTAGGGCATAACATTACACCGGTAAGTACTCCCGTCCACCACAAAACCACATACCTCTTTAGCGCGCTCGGACAAAGGTACTTGCCAGTAACCTTTTACTAAATCAACTTTAGACAAAAACCGAGCATTACCAATTTTATCAACACTATCATCAACCCGAGGAAGAGGATATGGGTTAGTTGGAGTCAAACCGTTTAGCCTACGGAAATCAATACAGAAGCGTACCTTGCCATCTGGTTTAGGCTGCAGTGTTACGGGGGAAGTCCATTTAACGGTACCTTTCTCTATCAACCCTCTACCGAGCATATACTCCAACTCATCCCTCAGAGCGGGTAGTTTTATGGGGGGCACACGGTATGGGATTGACTTAAAGGGTAGATGGTGCCCCACGTCAACATCATGCATAGCCTGAGTAGTGAGGCCTGGATGTTCAGCGAATACAGTGGGGTATAAACCGAGCAACTGACGGATAGCTTCAAATTGCGGCTCAGGCAAATGGGCTATAGCCTCGTCAGCCCTTAGGCTCGAGTTCCCCGCCCACTGATCCGCTGAAACATGGTGATCCCAGCTATCCTCCTCTGAAGCTTGACTGTCCCCCTCTCCTTCTCCACCACGGCCGCAACAAGCCAACACAGGGACAGTGAGAGGCTCAGAGGGGCGCCTCACATACTCTTTTATCAGGTTCACGTGACATAACTGATTCTTCTTCCTCCTGTCTGGAGTGGCAACAAGGTAATCTAGGTCCGAAATTTTCTCCACAATTTTATAGGGTCCAGTATACTTCGCCGACAAGGGGTTACCCACCAAAGGCAACAAAATCAACACCTCCTGTCCCACAATGAACTCCCGGAGCTTCACTTTGCGATCATACCTGTCCTTCATTAAAGCTTGTGACCCTGTTAAATTCCGACCTGCCATCTCCAGACTCTTAAGCATGCGCTCACGGCTTTCAAACACATACTTCAACAAGGAACAAGGCGGCACAGTTCCTTCCCAAATTTCCCGCAGCATATTAAGGGGGCCCCTGACTCGGTGTCCAAAAATCAGCTCGTTTGGACTAAATCCCAGGCTCTCACCAGGCACTTCCCGAGCAGCAAACAGTACATACGGCAATCCAAGATCCCAATCTCTTCCGTTATCAGCACAATAACACCTGAGCATGCTTTTAAGGGTGGCATGCCACCGCTCAAGCACCCCTTGGCTCTCAGGGTGATACGCTGACGATACCACCGCCCGTATTCCATGCTGTTGCATTGTTTGCTTAAAGAGATTGGAGGTGAAATTGGACCCCTGATCAGACTGAATCTCCTCCGGGTACCCGTACCTTGAAAAGTACCACAACAAGTTACTGACTACCGTCTTAGCCATGCCGTTTTTCATGGGGTATGCATCGGGGTATCTAGTGGCAACATCCATGATGGTTAACAAAAATTTATTACCAGCCTTTGTGGGAGGGAGGGGACCAACCATGTCAACAACAATCTTACTAAAAGGTGGCCCAATTACAGGAATAGGGTGCAACGGAGCTTTAGGAATAACTTGGTTTGGTTTCCCGACCCGTTGACAAATATCACATGAGTTTATCCAGGACTGCACATGAGACTTCATCCCCGGCCACCAAAACAACTTCCCCAAAGCCGCCACCGTTTTTCTTACCCCCAAATGTCCTGCCAGCGGTGTGTCATGCGCCAAACTCAGTAGGCTATCCCTGCACTCCCGCGGCACCATCAACTGGTCCACTACCCCGGACCCCATCTTCCAGCTACGGTTAGGGTCTTGAAAACGCCGATACAGGATGCCATCTAAATAAAAAAAATCTCCCGGCTGTGCATCACCGTCCTCGTCGAGCTCCACAGCTCCATTAGCACACGTTTGGAGCTCAGGGTCCTCCAGCTGCAACCGACGTATATCTGAGGGTGCCAAGCGATCTAACTGCTCCCGGAGCAATGCATGACCCTCCCCGATACTGAGCTGCTCCCTCTGTCTCTCTCGATGTTCATAACGTTGCTGTCGTGGAGACTCGTCATGCCCAGCCTCGTCACTCTCGATGACAGGCCCAGGGGCTACTCCAGAACTAAGTAATGGTGCTAATACTGAATCACCCAGGAGAGCCGCCGAGTCAAAACTCTTAAAACCAACTCCAGCTTTAGCCTCCTCCTGTTGATCGTTCCTCTGCTGGTCTGAAGACGGAGGACTAGGCTGTGACACTTTAGCTGCCCGAGCTCGGGTGACAGCACACGCCATGGGTTGTGCCTGGCACCGCTCGACCCACTCTCGCTCTTCCCTACTCACGTCGGCCGGCCTCTCGGCAACGACTAAGGGTAGAACCTCAGAAGCGGGCATTGCAAAGTCGTTGCCGAGAAGAAGGTCGACGCCCTCCACTGGCAGTTTCTCCACAATCCCAACATCCAATTCACGTGCCACACCATCCACCTCCAACTCCAACCGCACCAGCGGGTATGACCGAGTTGCATTAATACCCTGCACCACCACCACCCGAGCCGCATTTATAGGGTAGCCAGTCAAGTTTTTCATCAAAGTCTGGGAAGCACCTGTATCACGCAAGACCTCTACTCCATGCTTGCGCCCCGCCCACATCACGCAACCCCGTCCTCTATGGTCGCAAAAAACATCCTGAGCAGGGTTCGAGCCTCCCAGGTGCTTCTGCATTGGCTGTGCCTCAGCCTCTGACGAACTGCCCCGGGCAAACTCAGAAGGCTTCAGAGACACACCAATGTTGCAGGCCAAAGACACAGCTGCTGTAGGTGGTTTGCTAGGACAGACTCTTGCAAAGTGCCCCTTTTTATGACATTGATAACACTCTAACTCCCCTTTGGGCTTCCCTTGGTACTGGGAAGGGCCCGGCCCCTTCTTAAATGGGACGGTGCTAGTCTTGTGGTCAGTCTTGGTATCATAACTCTTGTACTTGTTTGCATAAGATATATTACTAACTCGGGGGGGTGGGGCGTCACGCCCCTTGTTACCTGCCTCACTACGCTGGGCAGACCCGCACCCACGAATTAATGATAGCCGGAGGTCAGCCATCTCAGCTGCCTCCTGTAGAGTTTTTGGATTCTTTTCTTTAATAGTTAAAGTCATTTCTGCACCTGTACACTTATAAAACTGCTCGAGCAGAAACAGCTCAGTCAACTGTTCGGCCGTCTCAGCTTTCTCAGAACGTGTCCAGTTAGCAAGTGCATCTTTTAAGTCCCGGGCATGTTCAAGAAAGGTCGCCTCCCTAGTCTTTGTAACACCCCGAAACTTCAATCGATATGTTTCTGGTTGCAACTCGTATGCCCGTAGGACAGCTCTCTTCAATTCTGGGTAGTCAATGCAAGACTCTAAAGGCAGTGCATCATAAGCCTTCAGACCCTTACCCGTAAGTCTTGAGGAGACCAGAGCTGCCCACTTCTCTTCAGGCCAATTATGCTCCCTACACTTCTTCTCAAAACGATTAAAAAATTCTGTGACTTCAGTTTCACTAAATGCCGGCACCAACTTGACTAAGTGGGACAAGGACTGTTCTCTTACTTGGCCCTCACGGCCCATCCGAATCCCTGTCGACTCTGCACGAGTCTTATCTAAATCTATTTGAGCACAATATTTCTCTGAGTCGTACCTAAGCTCAGCCTCGTGCCTCCTAATCTCAGCCTCAATCTCCTTCTCCTGCTTCCTAGACTCAGCCTCAATCTCCTTCTCATGCCTCCTAGACTCATTCTCCATCTCCTGCTTCCTAGCCTCATTCTCCATCTTAGCAAGCTCGAGTTTAAATATCATCTCAGGAGACAGGCCGGAAGAGGGAGCTGCCACTACTGAAGGAGGGGGGGCAAGAACTGGGGAACCACCATACGCACCGCCCGAGGGCACTCCAATCTTCCAATGCTCATCCCTCTGTGGGAGAGTGCTAACCTCCGGCAACTGAGTGGACGGCACTGTGGGAGTCGAGTGAGAGGGGATCTGGGGAGGAACCCCCCCAAACGCCCTCTCCTCCGAAACCCCATGTCGCCCACGCAACACCCAGGAAATCAGCTCCCCCTTGGACATCGCTGCTACATTGGATCTGCCCAAAACCTGGGCTATCAGGCGCAAGCCATAAACATTCACCCCAGTCAGCCTCTCCTCCGTCACATGGTACTGCTTACTCACAAAAAGTCTAGCATCCTCCTCACTAGTTACTAACGGCACCTCCTCACTTAGCATCTCTCGCTCCTCGTCAGTACTAGGGCCCGACATACTGAAGTTCACCAAAAAATTCTCGAGACAAAAGTGTTAAACTCCCTTATGCAAGCACTAATTACTAAATTAACTGGAGTCTCTTAAATGCTCTCCTAATTGCCTTACAAAAAAAAAATATTCTTCAATATGTACGCTAAAGTACGAACAAACAAATGTTGTACAACTCTGCAAAAAATTATACTGTTCACAAAATCCTAAGCAAGGTCGCCATTTGTTACGACCGGGCACTCGGGTACACTAGGGCTCTTACACAGGACTCGAGTATGGCTCGCTGCCACAACGGAAACACACGATCCCAACCCCAGAGTACTGCCAGCCGAACAAAAAACGCCACTACCCTCCAGAGTTCTATCTGCTATAACGGGGTATACAAGAACTCGGTACTAGCGTTTCACACGACAGACTAATAACAAGACGGGAGTTATCTAGTCTGGTCAACAATCAAATAAAGAAGAAAGTACTACAACACTAAAGAATAGTGTTGGCCGAAGCCGAAGTAATCCACCCTTGAACTAAGAACTTAAGAAGTCCTCCACCCTCTACTTCGGATCGGCACTATTACGTTACGTTAAACAATAGTCCTCGAGCATCAAGCAAGGAATCTTCTGATAAGTTAGATGCTTCTCGAATACTCATAAGAAGTAAGTATCGGATTTTGAACAGCAATTTAATGAATAACTCACTGGTAATTAAAGGCTTTAAATTGACATAAGAAGAATTATAAGAATAAGCAATAGGATATGGCAAACATTAAGAAGAAGTACTCCGACCATGCACTAGCAATAGCCTACTAAGATTGTGCTCGTGGGCCACTAATCTCTGAAGTAGCTAAGCGTGCCACACATGAAATCAATAGTGCTTAAACAATAATATACATAAGGAGAAGCTTCAATACTATGCTGTATCTGCTGGTCGAGCAAAGTCTAGCTGGGATATCTAAGGTTAAGAGACAATGGCTGAGCAAGCGGCTCGTAGCCTAGCGAGGTCCTTAAGACTGTGCGGCCAAATTACGGTAATTGACGGGATGCTCTCTTGAGAGATCCAGATCACTAGTATCTGGTTCTCTCCTGGCGATCCTCTCAAAGTCAAGCAAATGAGATAGCACAGTGTTGGGTGGCACAGGCAAAAGCCCTCACTCGCAACACAGTGCTAAACTCCCACGGTACACAGTCAGAAAGACCACCTAGGCGTTCCACGTCTCCGTTGCAATTGTACTGGTTCAACCGCAACCTAGTACTCATAGGAAATCACAACTCAGAAACCCTATCCCAGTCTAGCATTGCCTAAACCAGCAGAAAACAGGAACATGAATAATCGCACACAGGGAAATGCATATACGAGTGCAACAAACATCAATCAATCCTATTCTAGTTAACCCTTCCAAAAATAGGCTATCTAACAGGCACTTATCTCGTGAGAACTCAAGCGATAATACTTTGGCTGACTAAATCTGCACCAAAGGGGTCATGGAGGTTAAACAGGGACGAGAAGAGAAGAAGATAGGCTGTTCAGAGAGTAGAGAAAGTTCACATCAGTCGGAAGAATATGGATAGTTGCAAGGGATATGAGAGGTCGCTTTGCCTGATGAGTTCTGAAGAATGGTGGCAAGAACCTCTCTTTTTATACTCGGCCCTCTAGCGGCATATCTCAAACTACTTAAGGACCGCCCACTGGCAATCATGACGTCATATTCTCTCTCAATCTGGGATCGACAAAGGATTTCCCACGCGCTGAGAGGGAGGAAGGGAGGAGGGAGGAGGGAATTAGGCCTATCTGCCCGCGTGGCGCACTCACTGGTCCCCGTTACGTAATATCTCTCTCTCTCTCCTCTCATCATTACATATAAGTCCCACACACAATACTTATAACTAATGATATAAAATAGAACTCGTTGACTCAGATGAAAACAAAATACATATTTATAATACTTATAGTACAACGGCTCACATAAACTAAGTTAGGAAACTCTACACAGACTACAGCCAAAGTTCCTGCCCTGACGATCCTAGCGAGAGTGGGGCCTGACTGGGCGTTCTGTACAGCATGCTCATACTCGACATGCGTCACATGTCTTATAGTAATTTCATACATTTTAAACATTTAATTATATTCTTCAACGGAAGCCACACATTCAAGTCCTGATAACCTTTCCTTTACCCAATATTGTATCATCATATGGAGCTTTCTTTATAATTGCATCCGAGATTTCATTAACCCATCAGTACCGGCAACATCCTTTTAACTTTATTCCGGCTACTATTAGACGATTGTACTCGGTCTAAAAAGGGCCTCCAGCAATTAATAGGCTTCGAATTATCTCATTTAACCTCTTTTACTGGCACAGATTCTTCTTAAGCTGCACAAAACGTTTACATTTAGCTAGAATAAAGTTTAAAAGACGCCTCCGGTACAGTAGAGGTTAACAGTCATAAATCAAAGCATATGAGATGCACCATACAATCGTTAGAGATTTATATAAAGGGGATGTATAGATTAATTGTATTCAATGTTTTGTTTTGTATTAATTGTCCATACTTTTAATCCATGAGCATAGACAGTCAAGTTTAAGTGTAATCTTAAGTAATAGGTATGTAGGATTAAGAATCATAACAATATGATTTAGAATAATTGGCAAGAATATTAAATTATGCTCTGTATTATTAATTAATTGATCTTTCCTCACCCTTCCACATGTACAGACCCTCCTAGTGTTGCGGTTGTGTTGGAGGGTTTGGGTGGAGGAGGGAAGGTGGTGGAGGGAAGGTGGTGGAGGTTAAGGAAGGGGTAGCCAATACAGTCCATTAATTGATCTTTCCTTACCCTTCCACATGTACAGACCCTCCTAGTGTTGTGGTAGTGTTGGAGGGATCGGGTGGAGGTGGTGGAGGTGAAGGAAGGGGTAGCCAAGACAGTCCATTAATTGATCTTTCCTTACCCTTCCACTTGTACAGACCCTCCTAGTGTTGTGGATGTGTTGGACGGATTGGGTGGAGGTGGAGGGGAGGTGATGGAGGTTAACGAAGGGGTAGCTAAGACAGTCCATTAATTGATCTTTCCTTACCCTTCCACTTGTACAGACCCTCCTAGTGTTGTGGATGTGTTGGACGGATTGGGTGGAGGTGATGGAAGGGGTAGCTAAGACAGTCCAATAATTGATCTTACCTTACCCTTCCACTTGTACAGACTCTCCTAGTGTTGTGGTTGTTGTTGTTCCCCAAGCTGCCTGGCCGAACAGCCCCAAGGCCCCAAGCAAGGCCAAGGCCATAACCGAATGCCCCCACAGAACCCTCCCTGCTGACCACAATAAAGGCTGGGTGACCGAAGCCACTCCATGGCGGGGAGCTGAGGAGGGTGCAGAAACGCCCGGGAAACCAAAGCCACACCCAGGGCCCTGTGCCCCACAGCAATTATGAAGAGAAAGTTGAGGTGCAAAGAAAAAATGTGACGCTTTGGCTTCCAATCTTGGTAGATTGGGAGGTCAATCCACGGAAAAGACGCCGTCACTTGAGATCTAGAAAATATATAAGTTAAAGGAACAGTCAGAGTAAGCTATGGGTATGGCAGAGATCGCTCAGTTCTCACTCTGATAGACCAGCCCATCACCACATGACTAGAACCCAATCCTCTCAGCATCAGCTAGGAAAGGCCCTAGAAAGCCGCCTTTGGCGGGGGGGGATAGCTCCCCTATTTCAACCCCTTTCGGGGTCGGGCACCCGCCTAAGAGAGACCCGTGAGAGGGTTAATATCAGTAGTTTAATGACTTGTAATGTATATTCGTTTACTTGGCATCCGACACGAATATTCACGTTTATTTTATTGTAAGTACGAAATGCATATACAGTCTATCTATCTATCTATCTATTGCCAGACACCTTACTCCCCTTAATGGGGTGGCCATTCACACAATGTGTAAGCAGACCTATCCCCTGTAAGAGAGACAACCCTTGCCAGTTTACTGAAGGACTTACAGGATTGACCACTCAATTTAGGGTCCGTCCGACTCCTAGGCCTTCTATGCATATACAGTAATTATTGTAAATAAATAATTTTTGTAATCGACATATTGAACCTGTAGATATATACTGTATACTGATACTCCTGTTTTAATCCCGTATGATGTAGAATGAAATATCAAGTGGATAATGGATTTACCGGTGTTTAATAGTAACTTATCATCAATTCGTATATTCAAAACATATTTTACTAAATGTAAATTAAATAGTTTATAAACACAAACACAAACTTTTATACAACTGTGTTTAACGTTCATTAGAATTAAAATTATGACTAATGGCATAATATTTTGTTAATAAACTGAAATACTCAATGTGTATCATAACTTGCACATAATCGTAATTAATAGTAACATAATCTTACGATAATATCATAATGTAGCCAATTCTACCAATTACACGTACTATTATTGAAATTGTAACTATTGTAAACATTTCATGTTCATTATTGTGAACTTTATTTATGTAACATGAACATTATTGATTAATAAATTGCTCACTAGCGATTAATATTTAACATGTGTCTATGAATCAATATTTTTATATTTTAAGAAATATTATTAATTCATGTTAAATAACATACCTAGTATTGCTTTGAATTCACATTTTAAATTATACAAATTAATATAATTAACGCCTTATTGCATAAGTTTACATATTGTCCATAACAGGAAGTTAAATAATAATTACTTTGAATATTCTATATTATTATAATATTTAAGTCAACAAGTGTTGCAATGTTGTGCATGTGGATGTTTCTTTGTTTTTTTTGCATGTGGGTAACTGTGCATGTGTACAGTTTTTTGCATGAAGGCAATTTTGGGCATGCAGTCAATTTTGGGCATGTAGGCAATTTTGGGCATGAGGGCAATTTTGGGCATGGAGGCAATTTTGGGCACGGAGGCAATTTTGGGCATGAAGGCAATTTTGGGCATGGCAATTTTTGGCATGAAGGAAATTTTGGGTATGGAGGCAATTCCGGGCATGGAGACAATTTTGGGCATGTAGGCAATTTTGGGTATGGAGGCAATTTTGGGCATGGCGGCAATTTTAGGCATGTAGGCAAATTTGGGCATGTACGCAATTATTGGCATGGAGGCAATTTTGGGCATGGCGTCAATTTCGGGCATGGCGTCAATTTCGGGCATGGAGGCAATTTTGGGCATGTAAGCAATTTTGGGCATGGAGGCAATTCTGGGTATGGAGGCAATTTTGGGCATGGCAGCAATTATTGACATGGAGACAATTTTTGGGCATGGTGGCAATTTTGGGCATGGAAGCAATTTTGGGTATTGAGGTAATTTTGGGCATAGAGGCAATTTTGGGCATGGAGACAATTTTGGGCATTTAGGCAATTTTGGGCATGGAGGCAATTTTGGGCATGGAGGCAATTTTGGGTTTGGTGGCAATTTTGAACATGGAGAGCAATTGGTCATGAGGGCAATTTTGGGCATGAGGGCAATTTTGGGCATGTGGGCAATTTTGGGCATGAGGGCAATTTTGGGCATGAGGGCAATTCTGAGCATGTAGTCACTTTTTGGGCGTGAGGGCAATTTTGGGCATGGAGGCAATTTTGGGCATGTGGGCAATTTTGGGCATGTGGTCAATTTTGGGCATGACAATTTTGGGCATGAGGGCAATCTTGAACCTGTATGCAATGTTGGTCATTATGATTTTTGTTTAGCATGTATGCAGTTTTGAGCATGATGGAAAATTAGGGCAACTACAAATTTGGGCAAATGCAAATTGGGGTATGCAGGCAATTTTGGGCATATACGCAATTCCGGGCATAAAGACAATTTCGGGCAATTGCAATATTTTAAACAAGTAGAAACTTTGGGTATGTGGGCAATTTTGGGCTTGTGGGCAATTTGGGCATGTGGCATAATTTAGGGTATGTGGGCAATTTGGGGTTTGTGGGCAATTTTGGGCATGAGTGCAATTTTGGGTATGTGGGCAATTTCGGCTTGTGGGCAATTTTGAGCATGTGTGGAATTTTGAGCATGTGGTCAATTTTGGGTATGTGGGCAATTTTGGGTATGTATTTCATTATGGGCATGAGGGCAATATTGAACATACTGGCCATTATTGATACATGGGCTATTTTGGGCAATTTTGTATGTGTGGGGAATTTCGTGTGTGTGCAACTTTCTGCATATGGGCAATATTGTGCATGTGGGCAATATTGGGCATGTGGGCAATATTGGGCATGTGGACAATATTGGACATGTGGGCATTTTTGGGGATGTGGGTGATTTTGGGGCATCTGACTATTACTGGGTTAGTGTACAATTTTAGGGATATAGGCAATTATGGGGAAATGGGCGATTTTGGGTATTTAGGCACGTGGGTAATTTCAGGCAAGTGAGTTTTCGAGCAAATGTGAAAATTTTGGGCATGTTGGCAATTTTGGGCGTGTGGCCAATTTTGGGCATGTTGGCAATTTTGGGCATGTGGGCAATTTTGGGCATGAAGGCTATTCTGGAAATGAGGGCAATTTTGGGAATGGAGTCAACTTTGGGAATGAGGGCAATTTTGGGTTTGAGGGCAATATTGAACATGTTGGCCATTATTGATACATGGGCAATTTTGGGCACGTGGGTAATTTTGGATATAGGGCTACTTTAGGCATAATGGCAATTTTGAAAGTGTATGCAATTTTGGGCATGCGAACAATGTTGGGCAAGAGGGCAGTTTTTGTGTTTATATTTGGCATGTCTGAAATTTTGTACATATCGAAAATTTTGTGTATATGGACAATTTTGGGCTTGTGGGTAATTTTGGGCATGAGGGCAATTTTTGGCATGTGAGCATTTTTGTGCATTTGGGCATTTTTGTGCTTTTGGGCAATGCTGTGCATGTCAGTAATTTTGTGCAAGTGGGCATGTGGGAATTTTTTGGGATGTGGGTAATTTTTGGGCATGTGAGTATTATGCTGGGTTAGTGATCAATTTTAGGCATGTGGGCAATTATGTGGAAAAGGACAATTTTGAGCATTTCATCATGAGTGTAATTTCAGGCACGAGATAATTTTTGAGCAAGTGTGCAATTTTGGGTATGTAGGCAATTTTGGGCATGTGGGAAGCTAAGGGTATATGGGCAATTTTGAGCAAGAGATCATATTGGGGGCTTTGGGCTATTTTGGGCAGGAAGTCAATTTCGGGCATGGAGACAATTTTGGCCATGGAGGCAATTTTGGCCATGGACGCAATTTTGGGCATGGAGGCAGTTTTGGGCATGGAGACAATTTTGGGCATGTAGGTAATTTTTGGCATGAGGGCAATTTTGGGTATCTGGACAATTTTGGGCATGCGGGCAATTTTTAGTAGTGGACAATTTTGGGCATGTGGGCAATTTTGGGCATGTGGGCAATTTTGGGCATGTAGGCAATTTTGGACTTGTGGGCAATTTCGGGCATGTGAGTGCATTTGGGCATGTGCACAATTCTAACACTTTTGGGTAAATGTGGCAATTTTGGGTTAGTGGGCAATTTTGGGCAGGGCATTTAGGGCATGTGGGTAATTATGGGCATATGGACAATATTGGGCATATGGGTATTTTCAGGCATGTGCGTGCAGTTCTAGGCATGTGGGCAATTCTAGTAATATTTGACATGTGGACAATTGTGGGCAATATTGTGCATGATTTAATTTTTGTGTATGTGGGCATTTTTTGGCATGTGGGCAATTTGGGAGATGTTTGCTATATTGGGCAAGTCGGCAATTTCAGCCATGTGGGTAATTTTAGGCATGTGGCTATTTTTGTTTAATATATGTAAGTATGTGTGTTCGAAAGAATGTACTGTATATACGTAACGTATGTATGTGTAAGCATGCGTGTTGTGTATGTACTGTATGTGTATTCTCTCTCTCTCTTTCTCCGACACAACTCGTTCGGCTGATCCAGAACAAGAAGAAGAAGCAGAAGAAAAGGGAAGATCAACAACAAGAGTGACAGAACTGGCAATATGCTTCTCTCTGAGGCTGACAGTGGCAATGTTTCCATGCTGTTGTGTTGTTGAGCCATCTCTGCGTTGACCTCTGACCTCTGACCTCGGGGCATGTTACTTGTTGATCCTGATGGGTGTGGTAGGGAACAAAGAGGTTGGTGTGGTTGATCACTCACTCCGCTGCTAGCTGTTCGTGTCACTGTTAACCCCTTCAGTACCGGCGACGTCTTGTTAGTTTGGCTATTGGTTGGTGTAAATCATCATGTAGTCTAGGTACAATGTGTTATGAGCCTCCCTCTCCTCAATATCCCTCAAATCTGACATGTCCCTAATGTCAGCAAGTAGATACTGTATGTGCACCAACTCAAAATATATGAATACAAATATACAGCATCTAAAATTACCGGATATAAGCTTTATTTGTGCATCTGGCAAAGTGGTAGAGGTGTGTCTTGTCACGATAATACAGAAATATTAATTTCTCAAAGTCTATATTTTCCACCTTCTGTTGTAAATCTCACAAATATGTATTGCACGATTCCCTCAATATTTTGCACAATTGTTACAGGATGATATAGAGATATCTCCTCCAAAGCAAATTCAGTTATAATGAAATTTGTCTCTATGGCAAATTGTTTAGTGTGAAGATTTCACACCCATCCAACGATATTTGTATCATTATATTTTTAATCAAACTTCTAAGAGTCAATTACGGGATATTCTCTCGTTGAGTTATTACAATATGGTGTTGCTTGATCTATACCAAAGCTTATTCACTTTGAAGAATATTTATATATACTGTATATATATATTTTTTTTTTTTTTTGCTTCGTAAAACACTAAACACAAAAATATATATAAATCCATTGTTATTTATCGAAAAAAAAAACAAGCTTTGTCAGAATATATAAGATACCACAGGAATTTAGGTACCAATAAGTAATAAGCGAAAATGTGTATTTCAAGGGAAATAAGCCATCAATGTCTGCTCTCCCCTTAAGAAAGATATCGGTGGTAGTCAAAAGGGTTAAGTGAAATTGTTCGAAGCGTGTTAATTGCTGAAGGTCATTTTTTAAACTGAACAATAATGTCTAACAGTAGCCAGAATACAGTTAAAAGGACGGCACCGGTACTGAACGGGTTGAAATGATACTGTGTTTCTTGCATATTCCTTTCTTCAGTCGTTTGTAGATCTGCTTTCCAATTTGGCTTGCTAAAAGGTTATAGATATCTTTGTACTCAATAGGAGCCTTCAAGCTTCAATTAAACTTGGCAAATGTCACCAAATGCGTTAATTATCGTAATAAAATGTGAACAAGATTAGACATAATAGTCAACATCTCAATTCTTTGTCTTTTTTTCAGAGTTTTTTTGAGAAGCCAGTTTCATCTTAGAAAACCTTCACACATTTTGTATTAATATCATGTATATTTTAGCTCACCATATTGTTTAGCTTTAGATATGAGAACAGAGAACGACGAAGTTGTGGGATAAAAATCCATTATGAAAATGAAATGTTAGGCTGCAAAAATTCAAACATATATCATTTAACTTCTTTTGTTTACCAATGACATATTTATGATAGTGGTAACCAAATCAAACAATGATGTCATGCTAAAATTGTCAATTCTGTCACTCACATTTATGTTTTGCAGCACTGCCGGATTTGTAAAGTAAATTATGTTTACAGTGACTGCTGTTGATAGTCATACGTGAATAAACCAGATATATTCATTATTGCATGTTGTGTATTATGTAAACGCTGCATTTAACAGTGATTTTAACGATTGAGTATTATTATAAAGAGACATACGAGCCCAGTGATGTAAACTATGCCATATATAACTCATTATTAACGTAAATGTCATGAAAACAACTTCCTAAGTTCCTAAGCGGGGGAGAAGGTTGCCTCCACCTCAGTTGAGTTCTCTTACGCTTTAGCCAATGGGAGGCTGACTTCCCAAAACTTGGGTGAATTATCCCGATTGCAATGTCGGTACAAGTGTTAGAGATATTAGATAATCAATGACTCCCATATGCTAAAGCGGGAGAGAACTGGTTTGAAGTTTTTCCCCTGCTTAGGAAGTTGTTTTATAATATTAATATAGCATGTGTTTATCATAAAATGTCTACGTAGATAATGTGTTAGATATGACATATTTGATATAACTAATAAGCAATGTTCACTCGTTATTATCTTATTAGTGATAAAGCATCTGGAGACATCTGGTAAATTTGATATCTTGGTGAAGGCTACTATTGTTGTTAAAGAAAACCGTCTAATATGCGGATAACTAAGGTAATATGAGCTATAAAGGGTTAAATTATCCACGTCCTTTGCATGTGTGACAGATAGGCTGGGTACACATAGTCGCTTAGCTTGTTCGCCATTGCTGCTTGTCTCTGCTGGCGCTGTATGTCGATATACTTTCCATAGCATAATATCCTATTATGAGAATGAATTAGAGAGAACTTGACGCCAGATAGATACGGTGAGTGATACATAATTGTCGGAGAGATATGAATAGCTGTAGGGATCCGTCGCTGTTCCGCTGCTTCTAATAAGATGCTTAAGCAATTCCTCTTCATTATGCTTATTGTAGAACTGGAAGTTGTAGTCGCCTTTCTGATACCACAACCAGATATTGTTCAAGTAGTTAAAATTAAGTATTGTTTTGAGTATCGTACATTTGCTTGTCGTCGTCTTCGTAATAGATTTGTTCAATTTTGTAGATTTGCCTGCCTACTTTTTTCAAAATGTAGGGTAGCGTTACTTGTAGGTTGGTTCGCTTCTTGTAGATTTTTGTAGATACAGAAGTATTGTATGCAAGTCGTGTATTACCACTAGCAGGATCATAGGTCAGCTAGGTCAATAAACTTGTATCAACTCCTCTCTCCGCTTGTGCGGTTGCTCTCGTTCTATTATGGCTTCTGACTTTAAGTAAATGTATTTATAGGATTAATAGAGAGTTATTAACGGCCTGTAAATATTTATATTTGAAGAAATATTGTAGAATCTTGTGAGAATTGGTTTGTAAATTCTTGCACACCATGTACAAGGTTGGTTATGTGGGTTTTATCTTATATGCATATATTACATAAGTAATAAACTAGTTAGCCCTTAAATTAGGAAAATCATCAATCGAAGAGAACATCCTGGATATTATGTAATATATAAGATAAATGGATATTATACAACAAGTATGGAAGCATAATATCTCGGAATAAAATGTAAAGGATTCAAAGTGACTGAAGATTATAAAAGAGTTTAATTGGATAGTGTAAATAATAGAGAGCGAGTATTGGGCGAGGGACCTGTTCCCATCCAGACCTGAATAAGAAGCGAGACCTATAAGTCTCTCCTAAAGATGGAAGCGACTCGTGAGAATTTTAACCAACACTCCCAGAGCTATTGTTTCCTGTTCCTATAACCAGGAGAATGTATGATTGAATAACTATTGTATCACAACTCACATACAGTACATTTACTATGAGTGTATTAAATTTTTATGTAAACTAATGTACAATTACGCGGACAGTTTGGCTTCCCTTTGCCTCACATGGGTATTACCAGCACCCCTTAGGCTGTGGAGGGTCATGGGTGGGTTAGGTCAGGAGGGATAGGATGGGGGAAAGAAAAACAGTGAAGGTGTTGTGGAGTGTGTGGGGTCAGCAGTGTTGATTGTTAGGAGGAAGGAGGAACTCTGGCGCCCACTACATTGTTGTCATCGTCATTGTCACCAGAGTTGCCAGGGTCATCTAAAGCTTCCTCATCGTCGTCGTCGAGTGCAGCTGAACTCGGGCAAAGTTGGCGGGAAAGAGGTGGGGCGGGATAGGTTGATCTTCCTGGAGATAAGGACGATGACCCAAGCTTCACTCGTGTATCATTTGAATCCCTCTGACTCGATTCAACCTATCTCGTTTTCATCATGGATGAGTACAGCCATCAGGCTCCTGCTGAAACTCCAGAGCTCCCAGGGGCATCATCGTCATAGTCCTTAGAGCCTTCGGAGACCCTGTGGGGTGCATTGCTGCTAGTACCATTGGTGTCCCCAGGATTTCCTTGTCGGTATACATTGCATCCATCGTCAAGTTCTGACTCTGAAAATATCTTTATTTTCATCACTATCAACACAACTATCTTTCTCACTGTCAGTTAATGTTACATCAGCTCTATAAGATGCCTTCCAATTGCAAAGTCGAGATTCTCAACGAAGCGAGATATTCACACACTTTTAGCTACGGGTACACTGAACAATCACCTTTTAGTTTTCCCCTGTGTGCTTGTGTGGGTATGGGTGCGCTATTGTCACATATGTCACTAAATATATTGTTTACTAGTAGCGCATTTGGCCAGTACTCCAGACATGTAGCAACATCTACTTGACCACCCACCACCACCATCAAATGCCGACTCCCCCACCTGGATATAGGTGCATGTAAGGGGAACGCAGTGTTGTCACATAGGGTCGTAGACCTATTACCTGCTCTAGACTTGGGGTATCATCCATACATATGGCGGAAGCCCCCACCATCCCTGCGGACATGGCTGTGCGCCAAAATTTACTAAATCAAGAACGTATTCTATTGCATATATACTACGCAGTGGACAGATAGCTTCTCACTGGGTTAAGCAGTTGGCAGAGCTAACCTACCAACGACGGTTGAAGGAGTGATAGTCTTAGCTTTTGGGAAATCATTAAATGCAACGGCGTTGAGTGTCAGATGGGTAGCTGAGGAAGGGGAGAGGTAGAGCTTGAGAGGAGCTCATTTTGTAAACTGTATGGGGCAGCTTCTTAGCTGGTGTTGATACTGCTCCAGTGCGTCGTCTGTCACTATAATTATGTCACATTTTCTTTGGAGTTGTTCACTATTCCTAATGATTTCATTTTTCATATGTCCTGAAAGTCTCCCATTTTCTCACATGGCATTTATTGTTAATAAGTCTCTCATGGCCCTCTATCTTTGTAATATTCACTGATATAACTTAACCTTTACATGTCTTATATTCTTTCATTTCGCTCGTGTTCTTGCATGTCTTTCAAACCATCACAGGTTCCTAATATTCTTAAAATCTTCCATTACTTTCTCATTATATCCCTTGTGTTCTACACTGCATTTTATAGCCTGTCTATAAAAGTAAGTTTACTTCCCTCCTTATCATATACATATTAATCGTCTACCTCCTCTGTGCCCCAGATGAGCCCCGTCTGGAACTGGTGGTGGAGCCTCACAGGGACCTGAGGGAGGTGGAGGAGGGGGAGAACATCACCTTCGTCTGCCACATTGATTCCCATCCTCCCGTCACTGGCATCCACTGGGCACACAATGTCAGTACCATTTGTTTTCCAATGTGTAAGAAGGAGATAAAAACAAAGCTGCCTGTAACGAGTGCCCCCCCCCCCCCCCCCCCCAATTAAAAGAATGACAGAAAGCCAAATTCAAGGCATGGTAGAGTCAAACTGTCTGGACAAACATACAGTAGCTTGAAGCAGCTCAAGTCATAGTATGAGGCAAACATAGATTGAGGGAGAGAGTTTCATAGTTCACTTGTTGAGTGAAAGACTGGAATAATCAGTTCACTCTTGGGTTAGATAGTTGGAAAGAAAAGGGATGGGATTGTGTTGAAAGGCGGATGCAACCTAATCACCATAAAGGAGGAGGTATACACAGAGGAAGTTCTGAAGATCTCCATAAACAAGGATGTATACACTGAGGATGTTCTGAAGAACAATTATTATTGTAAGAGAGAGAGAGAGAGATGCAACTTTGTGGCGTGTAGAGAGAGATTGTAGGGAATTAGTAACAAGAAGCGAGTTGATAAGACATAATGCTGTTGACTCTACTCTTTCGAAAAGTGCGGTATGGGTGAAACCTCACCAGGCATGCAGACAGTCTTCTATCCATAAGCGCACAGTACTCATGTTCAGAGCAAGAAAACTGCAGATTGAAAGTTAAATGTTTATTTAGTCATAGAAATTAATACAAGTTAAATTAACATTCAACATACAAAAGTACAGACTGAGCCTTTTGAGAGTTATACTTTCCTTACAGGTACCTCATTAGAGTAATTCCTGGGATGCATGAATGTTATGTATTAAAGTTACACTGCAAAAATGTGAACAGTCAAATCGCGTCCT
Source organism: Lithodes maja (assembly GCA_037953745.1). Lineage (NCBI taxonomy): Eukaryota > Metazoa > Arthropoda > Malacostraca > Decapoda > Lithodidae > Lithodes > Lithodes maja. Next base: position 19,913 of record JBAKBP010032378.1, read on the forward strand.
GTGCGTGAAATGGTAGTGTTCACTCTTACAGTGTATATGTGTTGAGTAATGTATCCATATAAAGATCTGAACATATGTAATGCAAGATCTGATATAGCTTAGATACCCACATGCATCTGTATATAGTGTTATTCTTATATAATTAAACACATACAGTATACATACCGACATATACACATTTATTATCATAATATATAAAGGAAGACAGTATTACATTTGCTTTAATATACAGACTTCACATGAAAGTAATACAAGTGTGCACATTTTCATAATATAGATACATAAGCAGTCACTCACAAAAAGCTCGCGGTCCCCTCGTTTTATTTGCATGACACATTATATTTGAATACCTCTATATTGATATATGCTTAAGAGCATTACCGATGACAAACATATCTTGCACTGTATTTGAAATAAATTACTTGAAACAAGAGAATAACAAAAACTCATGAGTGACTGCAGCCTCAAAGATATGCTCATATACACCCACATATTTACACCTGGGTCGGGTTAGCCGAGTGGTCTAAGGCGCTGTATGCTGACCGCGAGGTCGAGGGTTAAAGTCACCCAGAATCCCAAAGGTTTTTTCCCGATGGAGAGGATTGTATCATGCCCCCTCAGTAGCCAAGCTGTTCAACTATCAGCTTGTGTTAGCCTACACGTACTTCTCACCAGCGCATCTGCGTATGTCTGTGCTGGGAACTTGGCTCCTTAAGGTCGTCAAAGGAGTACCTAGGTTAAGATTTTCAGCCACACGACTGCAGTTGAACAATAATACGACTATTGTCATTTTTGTATTTATCATTTATGTATAAAGATTATACATGCTCGTGTTCTCTCTTGAAACTACACTTTTTTGAGCAATTGTAAGTTGAATCCGTACTGGAAGTTAGTAAAATTGCTGTCTGTACAAAAGGAAAACACTATTGAACAGTAGTCTTTACAGAATATTACTTACAGTACAACAGGTAACACTGATATCGGAAGGGGATTAAAGACATTAGTCTAGTCTCTCCTGATATATGAATAGGTGTGACTTTGACACTTTTAATTGTTTCCGGGTATATACAGTAACACATGATGCATTACATAGTTGCAAGAGCACTTGAGACAATACTCAAGCTACTTCTCTTATAATACGGGTGGGTATATCTTCATAATCGGGTGAGGAATCCGTAAATTAAGTAACAGCTTCTCTAAGTTTCGTATACTACTACTACTACTACTACTACTACTATTGCTAGTACTACTAATAATGATAATAATAACATCAGGTGTTATATTCATCAAAAATAATTTGTTACTTAACTTTTCCAGAGGGGATTTACACAATATGCATCACATTTATCTATTCCTTATTTCTTTGATGAATCTGCTGCACCCATTCTCTTAATATAACTGAACACATTCTATAAGTATCTCTTCACTACTTCACGTATTTATTGTGTTTGTGTGTTGGTGATCAGGGCACCCCTCTCTCCACTGCGGGTGGGAAGGTGCAGGAGCGACTGGTGTTGATGGAGGTGACGATGGATGCCTCAGGGAACTACACCTGTGATGCTGCTAACTCTGAGGGAGGCCGCGCATCCAACACTCTCACCCTCACCGTCAAGTGTGAGTACTTCTCACTCTTAAGCCCGGTTCACACTAGCCATCTGTTGGAGATACGATTTTGGGCCTGTGACGTCACATACAAAAAACGGACGCGGAGAAGTGAAGTTGAAATTAAATGCGTACCACATTTCAGAGCGTATAGGCAGACTCTGGGGTAGGGCGAGGTCCATAGATACATCAGGTCAACCCACGCGCAGCTCAGTGACGTCACACTGTTGTACCAAATGAAAGAAAGAGAGAATACGCTCGCCGCTCTGCTTAGCTCCGCCCCCTAACAGCTGCGAGACGTTGTAAAGCCTTATGCCCCCTTCACACATACAGGACTCGGGCGCCGAATACAGCAGAGTAGCGTTTTTGTCCCCCGACTTTTGGAGTTGGCTCGGTATGCCGCATCCAACGGACTTCACCAGACTACAGCCGCATACAGCCGACGTTGTCGTCTTGACTCCGGAGAAGTCTTGAGACTCGAACCGACCAAAAAAATAACGGTCATTTTTACATGCCGACTTCACCCGCATCTATAAGACTTCAGCCGATCGACTCCAGAATACAGACGATCGACTTCAGAGTCGAACCGCATACACTGGCATAAAGCCGACACATACAGGTTCTGTGGCCAACGGAGGTATATACGTCCTCGCCGAAAAAACATCGTAGCAGCGAAACGACTGCACCTATGGCTTTCATATTTTTACCACATGTACCTTACCCTTTTGGCTACCCACCACAAAAATCCCAAATCCCTCCTCCTACCCACACGCTGACTGTCGTTCCCGTCAGAAGGAAAACAAAAAAGGAAAATATGTGGCGGCGAAACGACTGCACCAATTGGTTCCATATTTGTGTGACAAGTCCCTTACCCTTCTGCCTTCCCCCCACCACACCCCCAACTGCCTCCCACCACCCACTTCCAGCGTATCCGTACGAAGAAAAGGAAAAAAAGGAAAATCCGTGGTGGCGAAAGTACCTCACCAATCGGCTTCATATCTGTAACACAAGTCAATTACCCTTCTGCCTTCCCCCCACCACACCCCCAACTGCCTCCCACCACCCACTTCCAGCGTATCCGTACGAAGAAAAGGAAAAAAAGGAAAATCCGTGGTGGCGAAAGTACCTCACCAATCGGCTTCATATCTGTAACACAAGTCAATTACCCTTCTGCCTTCCCCCCACCACACCCCCAACTGCCTCCCACCACCCACTTCCAGCGTATCCGTACGAAGAAAAGGAAAAAAAGGAAAATCCGTGGTGGCGAAAGTACCTCACCAATCGGCTTCATATCTGTCAAAACACAAGTCAATTACCCTTCTACCTTCCCCCCATCAACCCCAAAACCACCCTCCCACCCATACATTCCGATACCATAAAAGTCTCTGTAGTCTATAGTGTCTTTTCAGCTACTTTCGGGACCATCGGGGACCTGTTTTCTGGCGAGGGGAGTGTTTTTTTTATCATTATCCTTCCTTTCTCTCCCAACTTGATAGATTTAGCCCCCCCCCCCAAAAAAAAAACAAAAAAAAATCTGGCACTGGCAGAAGCACACAGTCAAAATTGGCTGGCACTCAGCGGGTTAAATGAGAGGGAAGAGAGTAGGAAGAGAAGAACAGGGGGTAGTAGGGAGGTAGTGAGGGAGGGAAGAGGTGGATGAGAAGAAGGGAGGAAGAAGGAGGAAAAGAACGAAGACAGGAGGAG
>JBAKBP010032379.1:0-23218 GCA_037953745.1 Lithodes maja
CACAAAAGGTCTTGATATTCATAAAGAAATGGGATGAAAGGTCTTAAAACCGACAAATTAATGGGGTGAATGTTATACAATCTCAAAACTAATGAGGCTAAACATGAGGGAGAAGGGGGTCCAGAAGGAGCCACTACCTCCTGTTTAACAGGGCATATTCTTTACTCTGGTTTGTTGTAAATGTTTTTGCATATTTTAGATAGTCCACTTCATATAATATTACTGTCTACCCTTATCGGCAATACATAGAGTGTTGTAAGACATACTGCAGTATCTTGGTGTTTGCATATTTGGGTAGGATAAAGTAGCAAAGTAGAGTGGATGTTGGACGAGTAAAGTATCTAAATATATGTGAAGTTGTGAATTATGCGGCACGAACAAGTCGCAATATCACCTTCCTTGCAATAACCACACCACAAATACTGAGACCTCTCATGTTAACAACATATAAGTTTTGCCTGTTTTCCTCAACCCTATTTGGTTCGAGCGATTTTTTGTTTTGTTTTTGGACCTCACTTGTTTCGTTCAAATAGTTTGGAGATTTTAAAACGTTTCACCCCATTAATTTGGCGATACTAATTATCTTAACCCCAGTCAGGTGTCTATGTTTTCTGGGTGAGCCATAACGAGCCTATATCCTCGAAGAAATCAGCCTTCGGCCGAGACAATTTTCTATTGTAAAATGTGCATATTTAGCTTGAAGGGTGTCTGGGTGGGCATTTATTAGTTTGAAGGAAGTCTGGGAAGGTGTTTTTGTTAGCCTTATAGGGACAAACTAAAATACTTACAAAGCAAGCACATTTTGCAATAATATTTATACAAAATATCATAATAACCCCCAAGACGTCGGATCATATAGTGTTAAAGAGAAGTGTTTGGCCCTCTAAGAGAGGCGCTATAATGAACGTGGTAATATGTTGCCGGAAATATTTACCTGACAAATATATCTAGTAACATAAGCTACTTTATAATATTACAATTTAACATGATAATAAGAGTTTTGTATTTTCCTTGTAGTAATAACTGTAATGCGTTTCCATTTCATTGTGAGTAATGTTATCTTGTTGTCCAGTAATCATTTACTTGGTCACTATATATTGCTATAAAAAACAGGACAGACAAAAGTTTTGTCCACATAATACCGTAATAATCATTGCTATTACTACTGGGGTTTTGTCCACATAATACCGTAATAATCATTGCTATTACTACTGGGGTTTTGTCCACATAATACCGTAATAATCATTGCTATTACTACTGGGGTTTTGTCCACATAATACCGTAATAATCATTGCTATTACTACTGGGGTTTTATATTATGACGTAATCCAAAGGCAAATATAACTCAAGATCCATAATATTATGCATCGCTTTAACAATGGCAATTTACTATCTTTGACCATATATTTCTAACACTTTGTATGGTGTATAGGTGATCCGGAAACTGGACTAGTCTGCTACAGTTGATAATTGAAAACCTATTAAACTAAAAGTATTAGCTAACCCTTGACCTTTTATGGTATAGACTACATGTGGAGGCTTTTATTTACAATGTGTTTTATAATGGACATAAGCACGACTAGGAATTTGATCCTAAGAAATTCGAAGTTTGTATTTTTCTGCTTAGGGCAGTGGGCTAAGAATCTTCCTCTCCGTGCAAAATTCACCTACTAGGCAAGCCAGAGTAAGGGGCGTGGGGACGCGAAAGTGATCCCGGAACTTAAGAATAAAGAACTTTAATTGTTGTAGAAATTATATTCGGGCTGTCTCGATTCGGCCACCCCCAGTTATGGGGTATGTGCATGAGTTTGCAATACATGCATGCAAAATATAGCCACGATCAGTTACTTAGCCGGACCCATGTCAATATAAACCAAATAATTACCAAAACAATTTCCTTATAATCAAGTCTTGCGTATGTTTCAAATTACTAAACACTAATATGTCATGTAATAACACATTAGGAAGTTCCAGAAAATAATGGTAGATATTACATTTTGATTGTACCCAGATGTGGACGAGTGTGCGGTGGAGAATGGAAGCTGTGAACACGACTGTCACAACACACAGGGATCCTTCGTCTGTTCCTGCAGAAGGGGTTACGCGCTCGTTGACACCTCTCACTGTGATAGTAAGTACATTACTCTACTCATTGTAATTTGGCCAGAAATCCACCAGTCACTAATATTTTGCAACTGAAAAACGAAGAACGAAAATTGGCTGTACATATCCACACCCATTCTCTGGCTAACTCTTTCAATATGGTAGAAAAGGTAACTCCATTGTTCTTGTATTGTTTGGGTTATAAACAAATGGTGGTTAAGGTTACTGGCGTAGGGATGCGGCGACCCCACCGCCCGCCACTTTGGTGGTGCAATCAGCCTCTGGAGCAGTGGACCACTGGTTCCTATTTCCAGAAAATTCCTGTGCTTGGTATGCTTCCAGCCAGGGCCCCACTGGGGTAAATAAAATAGCAAAACAGTGGTGGAACTGCCATCCGGGTGAGGGACTGCTCTGGGTCTGCTCCTTCAGTGTTCATGGTTATAATCCACTTAGTGGAAATGGCACTGTGGAGTGGGTCAGTCGGGGCATGTCTGGGAGCCTGGAGGCAGTTTCTGCAATGGCCATCCCTTTTTGGGCGCTTCCTCTGGAAGCGAGGCGTCAGAATTGATGAGATTTGATGATGAAGGTTTATGGCCTAATTAAATTGAATAGATAAAAGTTTCTCCAATTGAATCTTGATCGTATCTAGGCTACCTCGTCCATTGTTTAATGTATATATAAACTGAAGTTTTTACTAGAAATATAACTAATTATTTCAACTTTGTTTTAACCAACAGGCTACTTCTACTATAATTATTTACTTCAATCAAGTCATATTTAATTCACGAGCATATTGTCTACCTTTTTCATCTCATATATAGATTTCTGAATATATAATTAGCTATAAAGAGTACTATCTATCTATCTATCTATTGTCTGATGCCGTGATCCCCGAAGGGGTGGCCACGAACGAACCGCCCCCATGCACCTCTGTCCCCAGTCAGTCGACGCCCCTCCCCCCAATCAGCACCGCCTTCATCCATGTAGTTCCTCACTCCATCCTTCCACCTCATATTCGGTCTACCTCTCCCCATCTGTCCCTCCACCTCGCTCTCGTACACCCTCTTAGTCATTCTCTCGCTTTCCATACGTTCCATATGGCCGAACCATCTCAAGTTGTTCCTTTTCACACTTTCCAGCACATCTACCTCCACACCACACCTCCTTCTTACTTCCTCATTAGTCTGTCTATCCCTCCATGTAATTCCGCACGCACTCCTTAAGTAATTCATTTCCACTGCTCTCACTCTTGGTCTGAGTCTCTCAACCAACGTCCATGCTTCGCTTCCGTAAGTCAGTGTCGGGATTACCACACTGTCATGCAAGGACTTCTTCACTTCCATACTGACCACCCTATTTCTTGTTACTGCTTTTAGCGTTCCTACAACCCTCTTCCCCTGTTGTACCCTCTCCCGCACCTCTTCATCCATAGTCCCATCTTTACTCAACACACTGCCCAGATACTTAAAAGAGTTGACGATCTCCATAGCCTGACCGTTCAGCTTCACCTCACACTCTGTGACTTCACCCCTTTCGAAGACCATAACCTTGCTCTTCCCCGTATTTACCTTCAAATTCCGTTTTTCGCACACTGTTCCAAACTCATTTACCAGACCCAGCAACTCCCATTCATTATCACTCATCAGAACTGTATCATTCGCAAACAGCAGTATAGGTAGCTTCCACTCAATTCCCTCCCTTTTCAGCGATACACCAACATCCACTGCTCTTGATAGTATTTCTTTCATAACTCCATCCATATATACAGTAAACAACCACGGGGACATCACACACCCCTGTTTCAAACTAACATTCAGGTCAAAGAACTCGCTCTGCTCACTCTCCACACGTACTGCCGCCTTTGCACCCTCATACATGCTCTTCACTGCTTTCAGCAACTTGCCCTCTACTCCATATATTCTAAGTACTTTCCACAGACCTTCTCTATCCACTCTGTCATAGGCCTTCTCCAAGTCCATAAAGGCAACATACACCTTTTGTTTCTTCTCCAGATACTTCTCCACAACACAATTCAGGGTAAAAATCTGATCTACACATCCTCTTCCCTTCCTAAAGCCTCCCTGCTCGTCGCCTATCCATTTCTCCGTTCTCACTCTCTCAATCACTACCCTACTGTATACCTTCCCTACTACGCTTAGAAGACATATTCCTCGGTGGTTACCACACACTCCTCTTTCCCCTTTGCCCTTATATAGGGGGACTATTATGCCAGTCTTCCAGTCATCGGGTGCACTCCCCTTCTCCCATGCTAGTTTGCACATTTTCCATACCCATTCTATCACTATCTCACCACCATACCTCAACATTTCCCCACACACTCCATCTGTTCCTGGTGCTTTCCCCAACTTCACTCTTTTCATGGCTTCCCACACTTCTGACCTCCTGATCCCCACCTCCTCCTCCACTACTTCTCTTCTTCTCCCTCCCATACCATATCCAGCTATGTTTGCTGGCTCTTCATTCCTTTCATTTAGCAACTCACTGAAGTACTCCCTCCATCTTTCGACTCTCTCTTGCTTCTCGGCTAGCATTCTCCCATTCTTATCTTTCACACCCTTACTGTTTCCCTTGCTACCTTCCCTAACTTTCTTGACTTCTTTCCAGAACAGTTTCTTACTCTCCCTCCATTTTACACTCAGATTCCTTCCAAATTCCTCATCTACTCTTCTCTTACTTTCCTTCACTACTCTCTTCACCACCCTCTTACTCTCCACGTACCTCGCTCGTTTCTGTCTCTCGGAATCTTCATTCCCTCTACTACCCAACCACTCTCTATATGCTTTCTTCTTTTCTTCCACAGCTATTCTTACCTCTTCTGTCCACCATGCTGTACCTTTCACTCCCCTCCCTCTTCTCCTCACTCCACACACCTCCTCACATGCTGCACAGATCTCATCCTTAAACACCTTGCTCATCTCCTCCACTTCCTCCATAACTTCCAGGTCGAACCCACCTAGTCGTCTTTCCACTGCTCTCCTGTACTCCTCCCTGACTTCCTCCTACTGCAACCTCTCCACCCTCCTCACCATTCCACCCTCCTCTCGCCTCCCTCCCGCTCTCCTCACCCACTTCTTTTGTATCCTAACCTTAGCTACCACTACATAATGATCAGACAGACCCCCTCCAATACCCCTATACACCCTAGCATCCATCACAGATTTCTTCATTCGTTCATCCACACATACATAATCAATCAATGACTTTCGTTCCACCACTGTCTTATCCTTCATCGTCAACATCCGTTTCCACGTGTACCTGTGGATCATTCTAACATTAGTTTACGTTCTTTTTTGTCATCAGAATGTGCGAACTTTTAATGTATTTTCTACAAGGATCATTTTCACTAGACAGATCCATGACAACATTTCGGAATGACCATACAATTCGTACATAACACACCCAGCAGGGTTTGTATTGATCTAACACTATGTCGGGTACTAGAGTTAGTGTTAGTACTAGAGTAAAAGAGTACTATGCATAGTCACAAATGTGTCTACAACAATCTTGTTATTTCCTTCCTTATTCGTTTCAAGGTCTATCTTGTTTAATCTATGATGACTTACAAACAGATTAGGATGATCGTTTTAGTGACAAGGAGAGTTTCAACCCAATTAAACCATGACACCATTCCTAGTCTGGATATACTCCTCTGTTGTTAACCGACATAGTGTTAGATCAATACAAACCCTGCTGGGTGTGTTATGTACGAATTGTATGGTCATTCCGAAATGTTGTCATGGATCTGTCTAGTGAAAATGATCCTTGTAGAAAATACATTAAAAGTTCGCACATTCTGATGACAAAAAAGAACGTAAACTAAGTTAGATAACGCCAGGTTGCAGTTTATGCCAGAGCTCCTTTTCATGTCTTTCCTTTGTAGCCTGTGGTGGGTAATTTACCCAATCTTGATCACAGTCCTTAAGGCATAATTATTCAAAAGACCATTAATGTCTCAGTGAAAGAAAACTACAGTAAATATAAATAAAACAAATCAGAGTGCCAGCCATGAACTCTGCAGTATAAGCACATATATAAGCACATATCAGCATTAGTTTGTATTGTAATTGTAGCGTCAGGACAGGTTTGGCTCATGTGTGAATCCGATGACTTTTACTGTGCTTTATATACCCCTTTAATTACCTTATTTAACCCTCTCCACTGCTCTGAGCGATATACACATCACACAGTAACTTATGGATTCTCACACCTGAAGATGACTCAAAATATTCATAACTTCTGTGTCTGTAATACAAACAAAAACATGTCAATATTCATGTTTATTTATCCGTATTAAAGTATATCACCTGAGATGAGACGTCACACATGTACACTTACTCCAGGCTAGTGCTACGAAAACTGATACATCACGTTTGAGGAGACTACCCATCCGTCTCGTCCTGCAGAGGGGTAAAACTCGAGTACACTTAGTTTTGAGCTGAACACGATAATCATTGGAGGTATATCTTTCTGGGAGTATGGAATGTGTCGAACGTCAGTCTCTGAATACAGTTATAATCTTAGAATCGAGCTAAGAAAACAAAAAAACAGGTAATTATCCAATCACTTTGGAAGCTCGTTTGAAAGCTCACCTCCGTTTTTCCAGAAGTGAAATGCGAACCTAGCATAACAAAAACATCGAGTTTGAACAAATAAGTTTTTTTTATTTTATGTGTGTGAGGGAGACAAAAGCCAAGCTGCCTGTAACAAGTGTTTCCCCCAAAGTCGGAAGAGTGAGAGAGCCAAATTAGGGGCAGTTGGTGGTAATTTTCACTAATTTGTTTTTTGGTGTATTGGAAAGACGTTTGTTGATCAAAAGTGCGTTGTACTTGTTAATTGTAGTAATGCCATTAATAGGAGGAGGAGGTGTTTGTGAGAACTAGCTGGAGTACTTTCTGTGTAGGTGAGACACAAACAATCAGTGAGTAAGGCTTGACAAATGAAACAGGGGTTCCAGCAACTACTTAATTATCACATACCTATGAGGCCTCCCCTCGATTGGGTCTACAATATCTTATTTGTTCATTTGAATATAAACGCATGGAAAAGCACACTATTATGTGTTTTCATTTTAATTTACCTCTTGTTGACTCGTAATCACTTTCATTTTCAGTGTTGTCTGGCGACTATAATGACAACTACAAACTCCACAGCTCCCGTGAGGACCAAGACCTGCGACGCGGAGCTGCCGATGACGCCACTGTAGTTAAGGCATCGTTACCACAAACACCATATGGTTGGAACGATGTTACCTATGCTGAGCAATCCAAGGTCAACACAATAAAAACCCGTGAGTTCCCTAAGGATTACAAAGGATATTGAGAAATGTATGCTAATTAGGCTTTTCTTGGTAAAATATGAAGTTGATGGATATAGACTTGCTTCCCACCACTGCGAAACAGTGTGTTAAATATACATTGGGAAGTATCAGAGTCAGACAAATGATGCATTAATAACATATGACAGTCAGAGGATGATTTATTATTGGAACACATAACAGTTGGGACAGGTGAAGCATGTATGTCAGGTGAATTACAGTGGGCGACGTGCTAACTGTAAGTGAGTGTGGTTGAATTGAGGGAGAGACAGCAAAGTACTGCACGATAGGTGGAAAATAATTGTTGTTGTTGTTGTTGTTGTTCCCTAAGCTGCCTGGCCGAACAGCCCCGAGTCCTTAAGGAAGGCCATGGCCACGGTCGGGCTTTCCCACAGCGCTCTCAAAGAGTGTAAATAGTGTTGTTGGCGTAAGTGGTTGTGTGAAATGCAGTCTTCTATGATGTGTTTAATGGTATGGGGTGCTGTGTTACAACCCGGGCAGGTGTCGACGACGGAGTCATCCAGTCTCTTCTGCAAGCTCAGAAGAGCTGGATGGTGTCCGCATTTCAGCCTGGCCAGGCGGACTCTGTCCTCGCGAGGAAGGGAGGATTCAGAAGGATGGATTTCGGGAGGTCGTGCTTGCAGTTGCGTGTTGTCTATGAGTGGGTGGATGGAACGGCGAGTGATATGAGTATGGATGTGCTTCCAGAAGTTGGTTTGGGGTGGGCAGGGAGGGAGAGAAGTCAGTATTTGTGTGTGATAGTGTGTGCTGGGTGTTGTTTTGATATTCCTTGGTGTCTGTGGGTGTGTTGCCATGTAGTGTAGTGGGTGGTGTTGATTCGTGGAGGCTGCTGCCAGGAATTGAGTGCCTCTCATGTCTAGATGATCTTTGACTTTGAGGACTTTGGTTTCTTGATGTAGGTGATCTGTGGGTGTAGTAGCTGTGCATCCTGTGATGATTTTCAGGGCTTTATTTTGAATAGTCTGTAAGGTCTTATGATGTGTTTCAGCTAGGTTAGAAGCCCAGGCCGGGCTTGCGTATTCCATAACTGATCTTATGTATTGTTTGTAGACTGTGGTGGTGGTTTCTTTGTTGTGTCCAAATTTTGTGTGGGCAAGTGATCTGAGGGCGTTAAGTCTGGGTGTCAGTTTCTTTTTCGTGTTTGTGGTGTGCTGTTTGAATGTCATTTGGGTGTCGTATGTTACTCCTAGGATTTTGTGTGTGTGTGTGTGTTAGGGGTGTGTTGTTTATGTTGAGTCCCGGGACGTAATCGTGCTCTCCTCTCCTGGTGGAAAATAGTTGTTGACTATAGTTGGGAAGCCACAAATAACAGGCATGGTGCAGAGCGTTGGACGCTGTACAGTGTGAGTAGTGATTGTAACCTTGGTAGGAAGTGTGATATGTGAAGTGCAGGCAGTGGGTGAAGCCAAGCAAGTAAAGTCAAGCGGGTGCAACGTGGGTGGCTGGAGAATACAAATTGCAGTGGGTGCAATGTAAGTGGCATGTGAAGTAGAATAATATAACTGGTAAACCACGAGTGGAAGATGAAACATGCCATGATAAGTGTGAGCAGTGAATGAAACACAGGGAATGGGGGAAGTGTGAATGAAGCATGGTGGACAGTGTGGCTGGAAAATGTCGGTAAGTTTTCCACAGTTCTCCCATCAGCACTCGATAAGGCTTAAAGTGCTTCTCCTTTCCCTCCCTCTGTCTGAGGCATCTTTGTCCGTTGTTCCAGACTAATACCAACTCCAAATAGTAAGAAGTATAGGACTGCTAATCCTCCTAGCTTTAGAAATGCATCTGCAAAAATATGAAACTCTAATAACCGCCACATTTCGTAAATCCTGCTCTCAATTGCTACTTTTATGGCAACAACCGTATGTGTCTCCTGATTACTTCAGCCCCAACCAACGTGCAACATGGATAAAAGCTCATTATTTCACTCTTTATGTTATTTTTATATATAAAAGAGGAAGTAAGCCCCTCCAACGTTGATGATACCGACATTATGATGACATTTTTCTCTGTGACAGGTTGTGTCCCGGGTCACTTTGGCCCCTACTGCAGCCTGACCTGTGATGACTGTCCCGACCGGTGTGACGCGTCGGGTTGTGTGTGTCAGGAGGGTCGTGCTGGTACAACATGCTCACTACCTTGTCCGGATGGATTCTTTGGTTTGGGTTGTAAGCAGGTACTTGATATCTTAATTTAATATGTACCAACCTATGATTCAATATACTAATTACTGAATATATTTTCCTTCACTTGCACCCTCTCAGCACTTATATTTGTCATGTAATATTTTGGGCATCTATGAGTTTCCATGCTTTGCAGTCTTACCTACATTTTGCATACACTCTATTTTCATAATGTATTTAGGTTACTGTGAAATTTAGACACCCTTATTATACATTTGTATAGATTTTTATGTTGTGTTATTTCGTATATATTTATTTTTTGTTCACTCCCTGCTTTTGTTAATATTGTAGAATTGCATTAGTGGATTTGGAAATAATGTTTTTATTTATTTATTTGGAAAATTAGAAACAGTTGCCATGGTAAAACATGTCTCCCAAAAAGTACGAATTAAGCGATCAATATAGTTAGTTATAAAATCTAACTACCTTCATCTAACCCATCCTACTGTAGGTTTGGTTAGGTTAGTTAGCTAGGTTATTAACTCCTTCAGACATATTATGTTCCAGTAAGTCCACGGAGGCGGGCGCCCGGTATCATTGCCACTGCACCACACAACTGTCAAAACCACACTGCTGGCCGTTAGAATTGTCGGAGAAACCTGGGGTTGCCACCAACCGACAGATCTTCATCTAACTTACCGGACTTACTGAGCTCCATATGACGCTAGGGCGTCATATAACTTATTGGAGAGGCATGTAGATAAGTCCATATGACGCGATCGCATCATATGAGTTTTTGGTCATTAGTTCCATATGAGTCGCAAGGAGTTAATGTGCGTAAGCCTTTCTAGGGCAAGTGACCAAATTTAATCATGCAAAGGGATCGAATAAATTTGGTCCTATGAGCGCGCGAACTTGCGCTATATCCAAAAACAATCCGCCCCACAAAGGGTTTAGTCGGATCCTTGAGTGACGCAAACAGAACACAAACATGAGTGAAAATACCCGAAGGTCACGGAGGTAAATAAACTGCGGTGATAGTCACCCTCGCTGACGCCACCGCCTCATTGCTCTGGTATTATTTCTGCTCATATCATTTAGAAAACACGATAAAATCGATTGAAACTCGTTCTGATGCTCATCCATTATGATCACTCGATCGTGAAGACACATAAATATAATCTAGGTGGGAATATATTTAATAGGGTTTTTCATCGATGAAGTAAACAATCGCAATTCCTTAACTGCACAAACATATTCATTTATAACCCATACCATCAATCTTTAGAATTTATATATTTTTAATTTAAGTAATATTCACCAAACTTAAATCAAGAACAGTTCGAAATCAATTATTGGACATAAGTCATGAATATAGGGCACCATTAACCAATTTATTATCGGTAACGTACTTTTAACTTAATTATGGCTAGTACTAGACATGCTGTTTAGTTTCAAAAGGGTCTCCAGCAATTAACAGGCTTCGAACTACTTCACTTCATCCTTACTAATACCACAGATATTTTTTAAACTGCACAAACCCGTCTAAAAGAAACTAGATTATAATGAAAAAGATGTCGCTGGTACAGAAGGATTTAAAAACAACACTCTCTAAGTAAGTGATGCTGAGAGGATTGGGTTCTAGTCATGTGGTGATGGGCTGGTCTATCAGAGTGAGAGCTGAGCAATCTCTGCCATACCCATAGCTTACTCTGACTGTTCCTTTAACTTATATATTTTCTAGATCTCAAGTGACGGCGTCTCTTCCGTGGATTGACCTCCCAATCTACCAAGATTGGAAGCCAAAACGTCACATTTTTCCCTTGCCCCTCAACTTTCTCTTCATAATTGCTGAGGGGCACAGGGCCCTGGGTGGGGGTTTGGTTTCCCGGGCGTTTCCGCACCCTCCTCAGCTCCCCGCCATGGAGTGGCTTCGGTCACCCAGGCTTTATTGTGGTAAGCAGAGAGGGTTCTGTGGGGGCGCTCGGTTATGGCCTTGGCTTTGCTTGGGGCTGTTCGGCCAGGCAGCTTGGGGAACAACAACAACAACAAGTAAAAGAATATTACACTGATGTATAAATATGTACACTCATAGACTGCAGAAGATCTGGACTTGACACGAAAATGGAACTTTTCAGTAAGGAACCCAAAATCGGAAAACGAACCCCCAAGTTCGAACCTCGAAACCGCGAAAATGTGATATTTTCGCAGTTTCGAGCTTCGAACTAGGGGGTTCGTTCTCCGATTTTGGGTCACTTATATTACTACAAAGTTCCATTTTCGTGTCAAGTCCAGATCTACTGTAGTCTATGATACAGTATATATATATATATATATATATATATATATATATATATATATATATATATATATATATATATATATATATATATATATATATACAGTCTATACTGTATACAGTATATATACAGTATACAGTATATATATAAACCATTTCTTTTCAATCCTTGATATTTCATACAAAATTAATGTTACGAAAGAGTTTTATGATATATTATGATTATTATATTACAGTTGACGAGAGATGTGGTATGAAGCAAGAGCTACAACACACATATAAATATACTGTATGACGTTACAGATATGTATGTGTGAGAACGGTGGTGTGTGTGACCCAGTGTTTGGTAACTGTACCTGTCCACTGGGTGTGTCTGGTGACCTCTGTCGCGAGGGATGTCCACAAGGTTAGTAATACCAATTGTCCCACGGGAGTGTCTGGGTTCCTCCGTCGCCAGGGATGTCCACAAGGCTAGTAATACCAATTGTCCCCTGAGTGTGTCTCCATCTCCAGGGATGTCTACACAGTTAGTAATACCAGTAGTCCCACCTGGGTATCTGGGGACTTCTATCATCAGGGATGTCCACAAGGTTAGTCACAACAACTGTCCCACAGGGGTTTCTGGGAACCTGCGTTGACAGGAATGTATACAAGGTGAATCATATCAACTATACATTTAATGATTATTGAGTCTTGAAATGTTGCTTGTGTATACTTTAACGTAGTCAAGAGTTATCAATACATTATTGATGTTATGCTAATCATATAGTTATCAACATGTTGTCAACTATAATAATTTGAAGATGCTTTACGTGTCTATGCTAGTGAACATATCAGCTTAGTTTGTCATAATATTGTAATATTTAGGAAGAACACTGTTTTACATGATGTGTAAAACTATACTAAGACATAAGTCTTAGTATAGCGTTACACATCATTCATTGCAGTTAAATTTGTTGATTGAAAATCATATTGCTTATAATAGTATGAAAAATTATAAATGAAATCAGTGTTATCATGTCTCCTTTTGGGCCCTAAAGGTTACTATGGTGAAGACTGCGACCATCGGTGCCCAATGATGTGCCCCAACATGCGCTGCAACAGACTGTTTGGATTCTGTGAGTGTGACCCAGGACGGTTTGGTCCCAAGTGTAACATGCCCTGCCCTCACCTGACCTGGGGCCCCAACTGTCGCCATCAGTGCCAGTGCCAACAACACTCCACAGCTCACTGTCATGCTGAGGTACTGATAAACACACTAAATATCATAGTACAAATTCATGTTTCACCATTTGATACAGGTTTGGTGTGCTTACTTCGAAGTTAGACCAACACCATCATTTGTCTTTGGACGAGTTTCTATCCATTAGAAATCAGAATTGTTACAAGCACCTAGCACTTATTCATAAGTTATCTCTGGTAATAAGTTAGCTACTACTCTGTCCATAAAGCTTGGCTAGGATTTCCTCATATTATACTGATGCAATTGTTATCGATATGCAATGTGGTCAGAGGGACAAGCAATTTATGCCCAACCAGTGATCACATTTATGCCCAACCAGTGATCACATTTATGCCCAACCAGTGATCACATTTATGCCCAACCAGTGATCACATTTATGCCCAACCAGTGATCACATTTATGCCCAACCAGTGATCACATTTATGCCCAACCAGTGATCACATTTATGCCCAACCAGTGATCACATTTATGCCCAACCAGTGATCACATTTAGTTGCTATGGATCTTTTTGGAACGTCTGCTCTTTAATCAAGAATGCAGTTGGCAGTTTATGTCGACCTCAACAGGCACTGGTTTATTTGCATGGTGAAACTAATGTAACTTAATTGGAGGGATATCCGCAGCTATTCATGGTCTGATATCAAGAGGATAGTAAAGTATTTAATGTGTTTGTTTTTATATATACGGAAATTAATTATAATAGTCAACTTTACATATGGTGGTGAGGCAGATGTATTAATCTCCAGCATTTCTGTGGACTAGTTAAATGATCAGGCAATAGGATGCATTTGATACAGAAACATTATCAGCAATTACACACAACTAAATTGTGTCTTAAAAACACCATAATACTTGTTGAGTCACAACAAAACAAAATTTGCATTCGTTCTTGATGCATTGCAATAGGATATATATTCACAGACCTTGGACAATTTCTAAGGTACAATGATTATGGAAATTGGGTAAGCCAGTGAGGGTTATTTTGTAAGCTTATGGCAAAACTACTAACATTTGTAGGAACGTCTTGACTGTAGTAATTAATGGAGGTGGGATTGATATCGCCTAGACCAATTAATGTGCTTGACAAAAAATATATGTATATGGTGAAAATACTAATCTTAAAAATAGTGGTGATATTTCCTTAAATATATCGGTTGCATAATTATACAAGTTCATCTATCGATCTATCTATCTATCTATATATCTATATATATATATATATATATTCCATTCTCTTTCTCTCAGACTAATGCTAAAAAATCTTGGTTTACTCACGCCTGTTCTACTGCTGTCCGCAATAAGGAGGAAGCATTCAAACGGTACCGACGCCTTAAAACTCAAGACTCTCATTCTTCATATTTCTCCAAATTTCTTAAGCATTTCTCTTCTCATAATCTGCTCTCAGATCGCCAGTATGGCTTCCTTAAGGGTCGCTCTACTGGTGATCTTCTTTCATATCTTACTAACTCTTGGTCATCCTCCTTTCGGGACTTCGGTGAGACTTTTTCTATTGCACTAGATATATCGAAAGCCTTCGATAGAGTCTGGCATAAATCTTTAATTTCTAAACTACCCTCCTTCGGTTTCTATCCCTCCATCTGTGCCTTTGTCTCTAATTTCCTTTCCGGCCGTTCCATAGCTGCGGTTGTGGACGGCCATTGTTCACTTCCTCACCCTATAAACTCCGGTGTTCCTCAGGGCTCTGTCCTATCTCCTATTCTCTTTCTAATTTTTATAAATGATCTCCTTAACTGTACCTTAATTCCCATCCATTCATACGCAGACGACTCAACCTTACACTACTCCGTTAGTTTTTCAGAACGCCCCAGCCAGCAATCCCTCAACGACATACGTAATGAAGCCATAGAACTCTTAAATTCTGAACTAAATACTATTTCCAATTGGGGCAGAGAAAACCTTGTTAACTTTAATGCTTCCAAAACCCAATTTCTCCATCTATCTACCCGTCAGGATCTCCCAGCGGACTATCCCTTATTCTTCAACAATACAAAAATCAACCCTTCATCTTCTCTCAATATTCTTGGTGTCTCTTTTTCTTCTGCTCTCATTTGGAAGGACCATATTACCAGTCTTGCTAAGGCAGCCTCCCAGAAGCTGGGTGTGCTCAACCGCCTTAGGGGGTTCTTTTCCCCTGCACAGCTACTTGCCCTGTACAGGGGCATAGTGCGCCCTTGTATTGAGTATTGTTCACATGTGTGGGGAGGTTCCTCTCACACCGCTCTCCTAGACAAAGTTGAAAGGAAGGCCTTTCGTATCATTAACTCCCATCCACTCACCAACTCTCTGCAATCTCTCTCTCTCCGCCGCAATGTTGCAGATCTCTCGCTATTCTATCGCTACTATAATAATCAGTGTTCCTCAGAGCTATCCCAGTGCATACCACCTCCTTTACGTAGGGCACGTGGTACCCGTCTTGCAACTCAATCCCACCCCTACTCTGTGCAACTCTCCAACCCAAGAGTGAAACGTTACTCTCAAACTTTCTTCTACTCAACATCTGAGCTCTGGAACTCTCTCCCAGAATCAGTCTTTCCCTCTTCCTATGACTTAAATTGCTTCAAACTCCGTGTGTCCAGGCATTTTGGCTCGAACGTCCCTTGATTTTGGCCCTGTCACTCTTTCAACTATGGGGGAGGCACTCGCTATAGGCAGTTATGCCTTTTGCCTCCCTCAATCACATAGAAAAAAAAATATATATATATATATATATATATAGATATATAGCAATATAAACATGCATATAGGGAAAATTATACTGAAATTAAATGTACACTGTACAGTTTAGCAGTGATACCTGGTGTAGGGGGTGGCTGTGGCAATCTCGTTGTCTTTTGTTCCCTTAGTGGTGGCAGTTATTCCGGTGGATTAATATATAATGTTAGTGAGAAAATAATCCCACCTTAGTGTTTATATCTCTTACTGCAGTGTATGATCCAAATGAGTGAAATGATCTAAATGACAAGTACTAATTGATCTATATGACAACTTGACTCTATAGTGGACCAATGCCACGTTCGGGACACACTCAGCTCATTGGTGACTTAAATGCAGTTACTGGCACTGACAGAGTTGGATATGACAACTGTTTAGGTACTCCTGGCTCTTGTAATAGGAATGCAAGTTCTTAGAAGTTGAGAATTGCGAGATCCTGGTTCCACAGACTAAACTTATATCGCTTGACTTGGTTTTCCAATGCTGGCATTACTATGAAAGAGATTGATCACATTATTATAGACATCGTTGGAGAATCTTTCAGAACTGTATGGTGTACAGGAGTACTGAGTTCTCCGCTAGATACCTCAGGTTTGTTATTGTTACTGTAATGCTACGCCTCAAAACTAGAAAAATCCCAATGTTATCCCCAAGGTGTTCATGTTGAGAAGTTCAAGGATGAGGATTGTGCAAGGGAGTATGCAGTGACTGTCTTAACACATTACGAGCGGGTGGGTCGGTAACTTCTACTACCCGCCAAGCGGGTGGTTTTACCCTAAATGGGGTTGTTTCTGTGCTCTCTTTCATGCATACACAAGACCCAGAGCGTAATACAAGTATCTATCCCTGAAAGGGCGTAAACAGAGCTTTCCAATGACATCCGAACCATCCTTCTACAACCACTGGTTCTCTTGCAACGATTGTGCAACACGAGTGCAAAAACCCTAAAATAAGGTAATTTCCTTACATAATTCCCTGTGTAGCGAGTGAGAGAGGGTGGAGAAGGGTGTAATAAATTTCAGTCGACCCACGGCGGTGGTGGCGAGCGGTCAGGAAGCAATCTATGCTCCTCGCACCGCTCAGCTCTCTCTCAGAGCACATTACGTGCTCAAAATTGCACTCGACATCTGTCGAGGCCCGCATATGGGCAAGTTTTCTTTAACTCGACAGATGTCGAGCGCCGATGGTTAAGGGTTAAATATGTTTGTAGTACTTGATTCCCTGGAGGATTCTATGGCATTGTGGGATAGCTTCAAACGTGAAGCATTTGTGGCAGCTGTAAACATGTTGGAGTTAAGACAAGTTAAAAGAAGGGCTTTATATCAGGCGAAACACTGAACACCATAGATAGAATTGTGCTGCCAGACTGATTAGAAACCATTTCCAGCATAAAGCATTGTCCCATGGAGAAAGAGTTTTCCTGTGGAGAGATAATGTGAGATATGTCAGGGGATTGCTAGGGAGGTTGGTGATAATTTCTTTGCAAATGACCTGTGGCCTGCTACTGAGCCCTTAAAAAGCTTTGCTTTAAATCTACACTCCAGGTAACTCAATTTGAATGATAGATTGCATTTGTCACATCAGATAATATTGAGTGCAGGGCTTGCTGGGTTGAGTACTTTCAGGAATTGTACATGGTTGCTCCTCCAAGGTAGATACATTCAACAAATTAATGAAGAGCCATCAGTACCTGAACCACCAATCAGAGTAGAACCTTCCTCAATTGCTGAGGTAAAGGAGGCTGTGGCTAAGCTGAAGGGTGGGAAGGCTCCTTGTATCTATGACTTTTCTGAATCTATGGGTGACATGCAGGCTGCAACATATACCAAGGTGTTGCACTGCTCTGGGTACCTAGCAAGATATAATATGCTTTAATATACTAAAGCGAATCCGAGGTCACCTACTAAAAGGTAAGAGTCCTGAGCTTTCTGGTTGCACACTCAATAAGTCACTGATTGACCAAATTCATGTGTTCTGGGTCCTTGTGGAATGTCCGCATGAGCTTTGAGAGGGGCTACTTGCAGTCGATCTTAACCCATCCAGCCCTAGGGTTGGCAATTGGCCGACGCCTACTTTTGTTACGTTCATCCCCAGGCCGATGGCTATTCTCTCCTTATTCAAGTAATTGTATGCCTCCCAAAAGGATCATAAGGGTCTCAAATATATACACCGGATAGCTTAGTATGTGAGGCATAGTTGGTAGGCCACAAAGATCACCCTGGGCCACACCTTTTTGTTTAATATTAAACAAGGACAAATATGAAAAATGAATGGGACTGGGTGTTTCATTAAGTTACTTTTAGGATAGGGCTCAAAGGCATTTGACTCGGTGCATTGGAAAACACTGTGAGAGGTTTAGGGGAGGTGTGGTGGAGTGATCATGCCACTTGACTGGTAATCCAATGGTCCAGTGTTCGAATCCTGATGTATCAATGGGAAGATATTATTGGGATGGATTTTGTGCTGTACGTAGTATCAGTAATTACCACAAAGCCCACCAAAACGCCCCAAAAAAATACCCTCATTGTTCCCTGATTAAATAGCAGTGTATGAATATTCCCATATTCAAAATATGCTACAGGGGTGCAATGCCTATAGTGAGTTACTTATTCAATAGGTGGTGGTCTGAGAGTGATGACCCGAGTCTAGGTGGTGAAACAGAGAAGCACTGGAGAGAAGCAGTTTCAGAGATGGGACTGCTTCGAGCCATGGGTGGGCAACCGTGCATCTTATGAAGGCAAGATATCGAGGGCTGGTTGTATCCCAAGGTGCTTCACATGTCTCACTTCCAAGACTGGAACGTTACCTCGCGGGCTTCGCCGTTCAATGTACGGTTGAATGTACAGGCTCTCAGCCTATGCCTGAGAGGGAGTAGTTGGAATATAGAAACAAAAAAACTCTGCAGCGATAATTGATCTGGTATCTAGACTTTACACAGAAACAGTAAATGCTGTCATGTGTGGTAAGCAAGCCTCTCACTTGTTCCCTGTGAACTCAGGAGTGAGACAAGGATGTGTGCTTGCACTCTCACTTTTCAACCCTTGGGTTGACTGGTTAGTGGGCTGGACCATGAGTCGTAGTCAATACGGAACATTGACCGTGACTTTGCTGATGATGCAATGATCCTATAGGAGGCACTAGAGATTCTGACATTAGCTTTCGAGGACCTACTTGAGGAGTCCGAGCTCTTGGGTTAAAGTTCTTTTGGACTAAAACTAAAGTTCTAAATGGTGGTGGTTTGTTGGATGAAGCAGTGCAGTCTGTACAATCATATGATGAGAAAATAAAAATCTTGGATACATTTATATCAGTGGTGGGACAGGCCATGATGTTGTTCATGGTCTTGGCCTTGCATGTAGGGCTATGGATTGTCTTAATTAGAGTATGTTACAATGTCGATCCTTGTACAGGATTAAGATGTGGGTCTTCAAAACACATGTGCCTCCGTCTTGTTATATGGTTTTGAGACATAGACGGGCAACAGTAATTTGGAGAGATGCATCAACACCTTTAGCGCAAAGTGTCTACACAAATTCGTAGGGCACCACTGGTATGACCACATATCAAACCAGCATCTACTCTCTGAAACTGGTTTGAGGCATATTGGGTTCATAGTCAGTGAGTTCCAGCTTCGGCTATACGAGTACATGACCCGCCTCCCTAAGGTCAACCCTACATAGATGATGCTTTTGGTGGGTGATAAACCTGAGCGAAGGAGATCTCAGGGAAGCCTACGTGACTCAAGGCTGAGAAAAGTCGAGCATTCATGTCGGGAACAACTTGAGACGGGCCGAATCGCGGCATGGGAACCCTCATTGAAAAACCCTCGAGAATAGAGTCGGAGGGTGAGTGCAGCTACGAACAATCACGGCATAGGCTCCCAGTGAGTGAATTTATTGTATAGTCTTTCAACGTGTATGACATCAATAACCTTTGCCCTTAGTCCTGCTATCAGCCTTATAGTTATATAGAAAACTTATTATATAAAGTTACTTCCTAGAATCATGATATATCACTTCTGCAACAAAATATTAGACCTAAGATTAAATACAAATATCTAAGTACCTTGATCCACGAATAGCATCTGCAATTAATGGTCATATGGCCTTCAACCTTCTGATCAAATCTGCTCATATTATAACCTCTACCAGGATCAACTTAATGTCATGGCAAAGTGGAGGGCCAGAATACTCATGGTTGGATCATGTTCATTAATCTTGTTCACTTATAGTTTATAAAGTGTGCAAATTGCAGTGTGTCCATATCATTGCAAAAAATTTGAATTCATAAATAAACTACAAAAATTAACACAATAATAGTTGGAATACCGACAGTATATCAAATCCTATTTAGTAGTTGTTATTGTTATCATTATTTTTATTATTCTTATTATTAGGGGTTCGACCCCCACGGGGAACCCCTATTGTAATAATTAAACCCACTTATTCATCCAAATTATTCTTACACGCAGGTTTTTACGCAATAACTCCAGAACTGCTTTTTGGATCGGGATCAAACTTTCACAAGAGGTGCATTTTTGTGTTGGGCATGATATGCTAAACATCCGGCATGGCGGCCAAACAGGTCCGTGGCAGCCGATTTCCCGAAAAATTGGACATCTAAATACTGTCTCTCCCACTCATAGGAAATGATTGGGCTGTGGCATATGGACTCCACTACTAATGCTCCGCAAATGTTATAGAGAAGGTTTTGCTTTTGCACGTGGGTTTTTTTCCGGCAATCTTGAAAAAAACTCTAATTCCACATCTTGAAAACTACGCCGATGATCAAAGCCATGTTTGCGTAGTTGGGTGAGGCTCGCGATTCCGAACGTTTTGATACCAAAAGAATATAAATGGGTGGAATAGTTTGGCCGCAGCATTGAAAACTGTCTATTCTTAAATGACTTTAAAAACCGTATTCGCTTCCCACACAAAGTTTACCGTCTACAGTCTATAGGCTTCCACGCATCCCCCAGTTTTGCTCAATAACATAGTCGATTTATTATTCAGATCTATTATATTTTTTTTATTTAACTCTCTCAAAACAGTTCGAGTCCCTACGAATTCCACCAATTATTTAGCCAACCTACCTATACATACCTACCCAACCAAATAATAATGATAATTCAAATTTATTTTTGGTGAATAGCAGAGTATTGGCTAAGGTTTTTAACAATTCCTCCCTTTGCCAAATGCTTTGTTTAACCTCTCCGCTGCGAAGGTGGGGTATTGGCCACCCCTCCCTGTGCGGAGGTATTTAGACTGTTTCCTAAACTCAAATCGTCATCGTACCATACATATCATTAATACTTATCCATATGCGCCTATTTTGCGTTTATTATAAAGGTATTAACCTGTTACAGCAATAAAACAAGTGGAAACAGCGTTTGGATGGTCAAAATCGGCGATAGAGGCCGGGAGTTACATAACTTATGGCTGAGGCAGCCTGCCAGCCAGCCAGCCATGTTGACGGCTGGAGAGACACTGTTGCGTGGTAGTCTTTCCCACGCTTGGTAACACAGATGACAACGCCCTGCTAGCAACTCGCTAATGTTAGCACAAATATATACCTAAGAATAAGGGAATAACAGGGAGAATAGGTGATAATTGAATGGGGGGGGGGGATGGAAGGGTGGAAGGAGGGGATGTGGAGGAGTGATATTTGGCATGGCCAAGGGGCAATAAAAAAAAAAAAATTTATACTGGGCTGATTTTTTTTTTTTTTTTTAGGCCTTGAATTATTAAAATGTAAAACTTGCAAACTAAAACTATATAAGGCTTCCCGCAGCCCACCGGTAGGCCTTATATAAGTCTTTCCGCACTTGCTGGGTTAATAACAATGATATGGAGCTTCAGAGTTTGACAATTGCCCGTGTGACAGCCTTCACCAAGGAATCTGGTACGTGTAAAAGAGGAGAGCCCACTCAATGTAATAAATCTGTTCTACAGCGACGGTGGCGCCTCTAGAGGCCAATAGGTGATAACATGTTGATCAAGCCATTTGTTTCCATCTTGATATTGTTTATACAAACTAAGATGATACTCTGAAGACCACTTGCATGTATACAGTGTGTGAATGTACGAACAATAAGGAATTATAAACAATAAAACGCCTCCTCCCCATTCAGTTAATGCCTGGCAGATTTTGTTTATACCTATCAGCCGCTTGGGGGCGCTGGGTGTCGGCAATATCCACCAAGCATGTTCAAGTGGACAATCCTTTCCCTATGCTCCTTTGCTTGCCTTAACCCTGCTATTACGAACTTTATGCTGACATAGATCTTATATGCCCATAATAATAATGATTTAAACTTTCAGTCATACTCCATCCCACACTTAACTCACTGTGTTATGACCGGGACTCGTATAAAACAAGGGCTCTTAATCATTGGACTAGAAAGGTACACAGCCACAACGGTAACACTAGATCCAACCCTCGAACTTATAATGCCGGTGCACAAAAAACACCTATACCCTCCAGTTAAATCTGCGATAGCGGGGTATCCTCTAACTCGGTATAAATGCACTACTACTACAGGCTGATGATCTCTGATACAGCCTGATCACAACAACATACAATTATGTTAATAATGTATACAAGGAAAAAGATAGAGAGCTTAACTAAATCACTGGAATGATTTAATGCAAACAACAAGAAGGTATAATTAAAGTTACTCTAAACAATAATAAACTGTCACTCCTATATTAAAGAAAGTGAATGAAAGTCCTAAAGCATCGAACAGGAATCTTCTGAAGAAAAGTCTGATGCTGCTTAAGATGATCGAATCGGATTTTGAACTGTTATATAAAGCAGGAACAAGATATGACAAATGTAGGGACATACAGTGTTAACTGGCACGGGAATAACGATAAATGCACAATAGTATTATCTCCAACAACAAAAGAAGTACTTCCTCAGGCAACGCAAATACCTGCTCGGGTTGTGCACCTCAACAACAACCAAGGCTTACAATCAACGTGAATAAAAATGATGCATACATAACATGAGAGCTTATAATCCTAATCGGGTGTCTGCTAGGCGAATAAAGTCTAGCTGGGATGTTGTAGGCTAGGAAACAATGGCTGAGCAAGCGGCTCGTAGCCTAGCGAGGTCCTTAAAACTGTATTGCCAAATTACGTTAAATGACGGGGTGCTCTCTTGAGAGATCCAGATCGCTAGTATCTGGTTCTCTCCTGGCGACCCTCTTCAAGTCAAAGCAAAACGAGTTAGCACAGTGTTGGGTGGCAGAGGCAAAAGCCCTCACCTGCAACACAGTGCTAAACTCACAAGGTACACAGTCAGAAAGACAACCTAGGCTTCCCACGTATCCGTTGCGATTGTACAAGTTCAACAAAACCTGG